>APFE031390531.1:60843-109314 GCA_000404065.3 Pinus taeda | reverse complement strand
TGGCGCCCATCCGAAGGCCAGATCTGGGCCGTTGAGGACGTGACAAGTGGCGCCCATCCGAAGGCCAGATCTGGGCCATTGAGGAAGTGACAAGTGGCGCCCATCCGAAGGCCAAATCTGGGCCATTGAGGACGTGACAAGTGGCACCCATCCGAAGGCCAGATCTGGGCCGTTGACAACGTGACAAGTGGCGGCCATACGATGGCCAGATCTAGGCCGTTTAGGACTTGACAAGTGGCGGCCATCCGATTGCCGGATCTGGGTCGTTGAGGACGTGACAAGTGGCGCCCATCCGAAGGCCAGATCTGGGCCATTGAGAACGTGACAAGTGGCGGCCATCCGAAGGCCAGATCTGGGCCGTTGAGGACGTGACAAGTGGCACCCATCTGAAGGCCAGATCTGGGCCGTTGAGGACGTGACAAGTGGCGCCCATCCGAAGGCCAGATCTGGGCCGTTGAGGACATGACAAGTGGCGGCCATCCGAAGGCCAGATCTGGGTCGTTGAGGACGTGACAAGTGGCGCCCATCCGAAGGCCAGATCTGGGCTGTTGAGGACGTGACAAGTGGCGCCCATCCGAAGGCCAAATCTGGGCCGTTGAGGACGTGACAAGTGGTGCCCACCCATCTAGGCCATTGAAGACATGACAAGTGGCGCCCGGGCCGTTGAGGACGTGACAAGTGGCACCCATCCGAAGGCCAGATCTGGGCCGTTGAGGACGCGACAAGTGGCGCCCATCCGAAGGGCAGATCTGGGCCGTTGAGGACGTGACAAGTGGCGCCCACCCATCTAGGCCATTGAAGACATGACAAGTGGCACCCATCCAATTGGGGGATCTGGGCATTGAAGGACGTGAAAGTGGCGCTATCCAACAGCCAAATCTGGACCGTTGATGAAGTGACAAATGGCGCCCATTTATTGGGGTTATTGATTGCATTGGACACATGCACTTCCAATTTTTCCGTGGCGACAGAAACAAGCTTTTTATTCTGCGTGGCAGTTTATAAACTTGTAAGAAACGTTTCTGTTTAACGATGTGGGATAATACAGTGTGGAGTGTTAACTGCCTTTTATCAGCGGATGGTGGGAGTGACAAGCGATGGTAAGTCCATTCATTCACATAACGCTCCCCCTAAACTTTGGATCAATGGATCAGTGTGGCGGCACTGCTGTGGATCCAATGAAGATTTCAGATCGCAACACATATATATATAACTAGAATTGTCGTGTCGGACGGTTTTTGTTTCAGATGGAAATTTAATTCCTATGTAGTGTCATCACTCTTAATTAAGGATCGCAACAATGTTTATTGGACTTCCCTAAACAACGATGCGCCATAAGCAATGTGAGACCAGCAACCGCCAGAACAGGCATTGTTTTCCATGGGCAACCGCATTTTACCATTTTCACTTCTATGCTTACAGAAGTGTGACATACTATATATTGAATGGGGAATATTGAATTGTAGGGTCTTACTTCTGGAGTACACGGTAGAAAATTAATTTCACACATCTTTTGTATTGAATTTGACTACGTACTCATTGAAAAAAAAATATTAGACTCGTAAATTTTTTTTGGATTTCATAATCTTTTAAAATATATTAGATATTAAAATAATGTTATATTTGTATTTTGGTTTTCATGTACAGATATTAACATATCTCAAGGTTTCAGGCTATAGCAAATTAGGACAACAAAACTCACAAGTCGGATTATCGTTGTTATGAATGTTAACTTGCTAATATTGTAATAGCCATAAGAGTGACTGTTAGAATTGAAAGTAACAGTGTAATAGCCATAAGAGTAACTGTTAGAATTGAAAGATAGGTGAACTATTATTGTATTGTGAAAAACTATTGCTATGCTATATATTGTCATATACGATATATGACTGGAATACAATTAAAATCAACATAAATTATCTTGTAACTGTTAGAATTGAAAGTAACAGTGTAATAGCCATAAGAGTAGTTGTTAGAATTGAAAGATAGGTGAACTATTATTGTATTGTGAAAAACTATTGCTATGCTATATATTGTCATATACGATATATCATTGGAATACAATTAAAATCAACAGAAATTATCTTGTAACTGTTAGAATTGAAAGTAACAGTGTAATAGCCATAAGAGTAGCTGTTAGAATTGAAAGATAGGTGAACTATTATTTTATTGTGAAAAACTACTGCTGTGCTATATATTGTCATATATGATATATCATTGGAATACAATTAAAATCAACAGAAATTATCTTGTGAACAGAAATTATCTTGTGATATTGTAACTCTAGGCATACAATTAACATAATGTTTAAGTTTTCGGATCTTGTGGTTACATTTGGGCTTTTTTTATACATCTTTAATTACATTTGGGCTTTTTTTATACATCTTTAATTCTGAGATACTTCACTAATTTGTGATGGTAATCTGCTCCACTACACAGAACATTCCAATGCATCTAATGTCTCTTCAACAATAAATTGTTCACTATTACATTTTTTACTTTTTTTTCTCTGAAACATTAAATTGTTGTTGTTTTTACATCTCCGAGCTATGATAGCCCTAAAGATGTTTTACTTAACAAAAATAATCATCATGAAATGCACAAACATATGAAGTATCTCTTTTGTGAGTTAAAATAAGATTACTTAACAAAAATAATCACCATGACATGCACAAACATATGAAGTATCTCCTTTGTGAGTTAAAATAAGATTACTTAACAAAAATAATCACCATGACATGCACAAACATATGAAGTATCTCCTTTGTGAGTTAAAATAAAATCTATCTATCTTTATCTTTATTCAATCATGATGAATGAATACTCCTCACAAGCATAATGTGTGGCCCATATCTCAACATTTTTTCTCTACTTAATCTTATATTTATCTTATCCTTAAACGATGAAGACATTGAAATTAAAATAAGAAGGGACCAATTTGTGACTCCTCACAAGCATAATGTGTGGTCCATAGCTCAACATTTTTTCTCTACTTAATCTTATATTTATCTTATTGACATTGAAATTAAAATAAGAAGACACCAACAACGATGAAAAAACAAGATAATATAATTTATTTAAGGATAACTGAAAGGGGGGATGGAAGGGATAAATCTAAGTTGTGATTGTATGGATAACTTAATGGATTACACAAACTTAGTGGCGAGTTTTGGTATTGCATTTTCTATACTTGTAACTGAATTCTTGAGTTGTTCTACATTTTGTTAATATTGACCATTCTATTGTTCTCTTAATTCCTATTTTTTCTTTAAATTTTCTCTATTTGGGCATATAAATCAACATCCTTTCCTTATTTCAACATTTTGAATGCCAATTTCTTAATCAGAGCCTAATTCTAAGAATTTCACCTCTACAATTGCTATACAATGTGTTAACAATCTAAATTGCATCTCTACAATGTGGCGTCCCTGTCTAGATTTTGTATTATATTGTGAAGGAAAGGACCTGTCTAGATTTTGCATGATATTGTGAAGGAAAGGACAATTTGACAAGGATATGATTTAGCTATCAAAGAATATGATATTTAATTGGAGAACAAAGGTGTATACCTAACAATTAGAATGCATATCTATTGGGAATAGACCTCAACGACAACAACAAGGGTGTTTAGCTAAATAAGTTGAATAGATCTTGGATTTTTCATATCGAGGCATATTCATGATTTCATGATTTAATATCTGAGATAGACCATGGTGATGATATTTGTAATAGTTATTTTTTTTGTTAATACTTGAACTATAGTTCTAGAAAAATCTCCACCAGGAATTTGAAAGTCGGTTTCTTTAGTAGTTATATGCTTCTTGGGAACTGTGGCCAATATCCTTTGATTTGTTGGCTGGTATCATAATACCCAACATGCTAGGGGTGTCAATATACATGGAGCTCTTTTTCAAGATCATTGGTTGATAAAGACATAATTCTTGCTTTTCATATCCAGGGCACATTGAAGATTGAGATGGCACTAATAGCAGATATGTTAATGAGAAGCTCACATTGCGTGCAATGATTAAGTTGACAAATAAGAGTCATCTATTAGAATGATATCAATTTATGAATATGCAGATGCCACCAAGGATTCCTTTGGCTTCCATTCATAAATCTCACCATCTTCCAATAGGTTATCCTATGTTGCCACATCTCTACATGATTCTGATGACTCGCCGACCATCCAACATTCTTGTGGTAAATTAAGCCTTTTTTTATTACTTTGTTCAGTAGAACTTCCCAGTTTTTTTTTTTTGTAGGTAAGCACCCACAGGGGATTTGAACCAGTGACCTATCGCAAGGAGTGCCTTAACAGTGCACCCATTCACCGTCAATCCAAACCCCCGTGGGCAAGACTTCCCAGATTTTCAAGGGAACTTTGGAATAAATAATTTAATGGATGTTCAAATGGTATTGTAGTCACCTTCCATTATCAACCATGAGTGACATATCATTGAGCCTAACCTCACTGATGTTAATCCTTTTGTTATCAATGCGATAATTATATGTGATATTGACATGCCCTTTGGACAATAGCTTTTCTTCTAATGATGTTTCCGGTCCAAGTGGAACTGGCACATTAGACATGAGTCAAGATGGGATAATTGGTGGTGTAATTGATTCTTTTAAATTACGCTCTCAGTTGCCAATACACCTAACTGCATATTTAACTCACCTTACCCCAATTCAACTAATTCCATCCTTTGGTGGCATAATTGAGTTGTTAATTACACCTTACCCCCAATTCAACTGATGCCATCCATTGGTAGTGTAATTGATTCTTTTAAGTCACTCTCTCAGTGGTCAATTACACCTTATTACATATGTAACTCTCCTTACCCGAATTCAACTAATGCAATCCTTTATTGCATATGTAAATCTCCTTACCTGAATTCAACTAATGACATCCTTTCGTGGTGTAATTGGTTCATTTAAATCACTCTCTCAGTTTCCAGTTACACCTTACTACATATTTAACTTACCTTACTCCAATTCAACTAATGCCATCCTTGAGAGTGACTTTGATGTATCCTTTATCTCATCATTCTTAGCATTCCTTTACCTATTGGACCTAGTCATTTCTTAAACATCGTGATTGTGTTGCTTTGTAAGTGGCAGCAATAGTGGGCCACTAGTTCAAAAATTCCACAAATTCCACACTTATAAAGCTTGCAATTCATGTAAAATAGTTCATAATCAAACAAATTAATATTTCTGAAACAACATGATTGTGCTGCTTTGTGGCAGTGATAGTGGGCCATTAGCTCAAAAAATCCACAAATTCCGCACTTATAAAGCTTGCAATTCATGTAAAATAGTTCATAATCAAACAAATTAATATAATAAGTTGAAAAATAGATTGACAATTGCTAGCATCATAACCATCTTCACTTGGCACATATAGATCTCAAACAAATACTCTATTAGGTTTTTGACTAATTGGATTAGGTTAGGTTCTCTATTGACTAATTGTATTAATCTTAGTGAGACACCTTTGAGCTAAGTTGTGATCCAGTGTTGACACTTTGATCGTATGTAGATGTGAAATCTTTCAATTTGCAAGGTTCTTTAGTGATTGATGAGAATGTGGAGATTGTTGATCTAGTGGCTAGTACAATTCAATATAGGTAGGCTTCAACAACTTGTACTTGCAATGGATTTATCAATCATTTAGCTAGGTGCAAGAACTAGTAGTTCTCCTTTTTATGTTTTTTCTCAGCAATAACAATTCCACTTTTGTGTTTTATCTTCTCAACAGTAACAATCCCACTTTTGTTGTGTCCTCTTCAATTTATTAGTTGGATTGCTTGTCAATTTGCTTGGATTTGCCAACCTTTTCATGTTAATATAGACAACTAGTAACTTGTCATTTTGCTTTTCGATTAATGTGTGACTTATTCTAGATGGATTTGGCTTCTTCTCCAATTATTCTTGGCTATAATAGTCAGTACCTTACTATCAATATCTTTCAATGTCTATACTTCGAACTTGAAGTTGACCTCTCATTGGAGAAACATTTAGAGTACACCTAGGTATTCCAATAGGACATGCTTTGGACATTCAATAACTTTTGTGATTTTTTGTCAAGATCGCTGAAATTAGGACATACTCTTCACATTCAAGAACTTTTGTGATTTTGAAATTCATGGAAAGAAATTAACACTCTTGGCTCATACATACCTCAATTTCTCTATATATTTCATTTAAACATAATGTAGAAAAGCAAACATTTTGTAAAACCATTCATTAAACAATGACAAAAATTGTCAAGAAATTAACACTCTAGGCTCATACATACCTCAATTTCTCTATATAGACGTTAAATATTTCATTTAAACATAATGTAGAAAAGCAAACATTTTGTAAAACCATTCATTAGACAATGACAAAATTTGTCTGACATAACACAAAAGCAAATATAGATGATTTTATCTTTTTATTATACATTGTGCTTAACTTAAGCTTTCCATCCCTTCCTTGCATTGAAACAATCATCTTTCAATCAAGTTTTCCTAAGCATCTATCTTGCCTATCTTCACAAAAATTTTGTTGGATAAAAAATACTCATAAAATAACTAAAAATCCATAACAATAGCACAAATCAACTCTTAAATTTTCTTTCTATGAAAAATGAAATGAAAATCAATGTCAATTGTTGAAGCATTAATTCATGATCATGCAATTTAGCTTTGCTTTGTCATATATTTAGAAGAATTTCATGAGCAATAATAAATTTTATTAAACACTATCAATAAGTAATGAACTCTCAACTAGATATTTTCTTTCTATGAAAAATGAAAAAAGAAGCCCCTTCATTTGTGGGTTATGAATAATCTCTAATGAAATGAAAATCAATGTCAATTGTTGAAGCATTAATTCATGATCATGCAATTTATCTTTGCTTTTCCATATATTTAGAAGCATTTCATGAGCAATAAGAAATTTTATTAAACACTATCAATAAGTAATAAACCTTTCATCAATTAAATTTTTTTGATTGTGTCTGAACCTCTAAAAAAATCTACTGTCTAAACCTCTAAAAAAATCTACTGCGTCTAAACCTCTAAAAAAAATCCATTGTGCCTAAACCTCTAATGCAAGGCTTAACAAGTGGAGAAGATTTCCAAATTGACATTATTTCTGCCTCATTCACACTCCAAGAAACAAAGTTGTGTGCTAAAACAAGGCTTAACAAGTGGAGAAGAGGAAACAATAGATAGTAAATCAAACACATTCTAACAATGACCTTTCGTTAGATTGCTTCCCAGCAGTGCTAGCACTAGCGCAACCAATTTATAATAAGCGATATTCTCTCCATGTTATCAAAGCAGCTAGAATATACAAATTCAAATTGACTCCAAGAAACAAAGTTGTGTGCTATAAAGCAAGGCTTATAAAGCAAGGCTTAACAAGTGTAGAAGATTTCCAAATTAACATTTTGTGTGCTAAAATAAGGCTTAAAATAAGGCTTAACAAGTGGAGAAGAGGAAACAATGGGTAGTAAATCAGGCACATTCTAATAATGACCTTTTTGTTAGATTGCTTCCCAACCCTAAGGAAAGCAATTAAGACCTGTAATTAGGGGGGCCGTAGAGTTAGGGGGCGCTGTACTTCATAATCTTTTCAGTCAAAGGGAAAGCTGGGCCGTAGAGTTAGGGGGCGATGTACTTCATAATCTTTTCAGTCAAAGGGAAAGCTGCAGATTGAGTTAAAGAAACCACTCTAACTAAAATAAAAAACCTTCACATTTGCCCCTTTAAGCCCTTCACATTTGCCCCTTTAAGCGCGTTATATCGCCGTTTACACTTGACCTTGGACGCAACTCTCTCTCTATAGCCATCCACACGTGATCGCCTAGGCTGGGTATAGACTAGCCCTCAGTTCCCCTCCCAGCAAGCAGTTGTCC
This sequence comes from Pinus taeda, assembly GCA_000404065.3. NCBI lineage: Eukaryota > Viridiplantae > Streptophyta > Pinopsida > Pinales > Pinaceae > Pinus > Pinus taeda. The sequence continues at coordinate 101,402 of APFE031390531.1, read as the reverse complement.
CGCCCGTGTTCTTCAAGTCCGCAATCTCGCAAGCCAACCGCCCTTTCACCCACCATTAATCTAGCAAACGAGGGGGTCAACCAATTTATAATAAGCGATATTCTCTCCATGTTATCAAAGCAGCTAGAAATCATGCAGTTACAAGGGCTATACGCATGCACGTCATGCAAGTCTTGTAAATTGCAATTACCGATGGTATAAACAAGCCTTTACAACTTCCACAACTTCCACAGGGCTAGAGCAATTAAAAAATTAAAAACATGAGCAGTGTTCCATCAACTGAGATTCTTGAATGTTGTTACTAGGATTGTGCCTATGAACCTCGAGGGGAAATCCTCAACCTCTCTTCATCACATTTGAAGATTCAAATTTGATGGATTAAGAGCCATACAAATCAACTCTCCTCAAACAGCCAATTTTGATTGTCGGTTGATGTCAAGTCTATCCATGCATTTTTATTTTCGATCTTCTTTCTTTGGATTATCATCTCATCCGCTTTTCTGCCCTCCTTGTTCCTCTCCTCTTTGCCCTACACAATCCTCGGCATACGCTGCAGATCACTCTGTTTTCGCTCAGCAACTCGTTTGTTTGGCAAACAAGCTGAAACGTTTGTTTATGGTATAAACTAAGCCTTTACAACTTCCAAAGAACTAGAGCAATTAAAAATTAAAAAATATGAGCAGTATTCCATCAACGGAAAGATTCTTGCATTCATAGCTTTACAACTTCCAAAGGACTAGAGCAATTAAAAATTAAAAAATATGAGCAGTATTCCATCAACGGAAAGATTCTTGCATTCATAGATTAGTTATGAGTGCTATAAGCATGCAAGTCTTGTAAATTGCAACTACCAATAGTATAAACGAAGCCTTTATAGCTTCCAAACAATTAAAACTAGAGCAATTAAAAATTAAAAAATATGAACAGTATTCCATCAACTGAAAGATTCTTGCATTCATAGATAGTTACAAGAGCTATAAGCATGCAAGTCTTGTAAATTGCAACTACCAATGGTATAAACGAAACCTTTACAACTTCCAAACAAGTAAAAAATTAAAAATATGAGCAGTATTCCATCAACTGAAAACTTCCAAACAATTAAAAAATTAAAAATATGAACAGTATTCCATCAACTGAAAGATTCTTGCTTTTGGTAGATATCTGTATCAATATGTTTTTATTGCAAGTCCATCAAAACAATCTTTTGGTTTCCAAACAATTAAAAAATTAAAAATATGAGCAGTATTTCCAAACAATTAAAAAATTAAAAATATGAGCAGTATTCCATAAACTGAAAGATTTGCTTGGTAGATATCTGTATCAATATGTTTTTATTGCAAGTCCATCAAAACAATCTTTTGGTAGATATCTGTATCAATAAGTTTTTATTGCAAGTCCATCAAAATAAAAATGAAAAAAAATGAAAAATGAAAAAAAATATTGAAATATTTGTATCAGTAGGTTTTTTTTAACAGGAGTCCATAAAAACAAAAATGAAAAAAAATCATATGTTTTTTTACAAAAGTCCATAAAAGCTAAAATGAAAAAATAAAAAAATTCATATGTTTTTTTTTACAGAAGTCCATAAAAGCAAAAATGAAAAAAAATCTTGCTTCCAATAGATATCTGTATATATGTTTTTTTACAGAAGTCAATCAAAACAAAACACAAAGGCTGCGGCAATGGAAAAATATTAGTATGATTTTTTTACAGAAGTCCATCAAAACAAAACACGAAGGCTGCGGCAATGGAAAAATATTAGTATGAATTTTTTACAGAAGCCCATCAAAACAAAACACGAAGGCTGCGGCAATGGAAAAATATTAGTATGAATTTTTTACAGAAGCCCATCAATACAAAACACGAAGGCTGCGGCAATGGAAAAATATTAGTAGTAGATATATGTATCAATGCTTTCAATAGATATCTGTATCAATATGATTTTTTTACCTAGTAGTAGATATATGTATCAATGCTTTCAATATATATATATGTATCAATATGATTTTTTTACCTAAGTCCATCAAAACAAAACACAAAGGCTGCGGCAATGGAAAAATATTAGTAGTAGATATATGTATCAATGTTTAAACAATAGCCATCAACTGAAAGATTCTTGCTTTCAGTTGATATCTGTATCAATGTTTAAACAATATTCATCAAGATTTCCATAAATATATGTATCAATGTTTAAACATTAGTCATCAAGCTTTACATAGATATCTTTGTCAGTGTTTAAACAATAATATTGCAGAAACTCGTGCATTTTTTCTCAATTGAATTACTTGAATCTGAGCTCCAATAGTATTCCCGAGTCTGACAAAGTTTCGGCATAAACGAGATTTAATAAATATAATATTCCCGAGTCTGGCAAAGTTTCGGCATAAACCAGATTTGTCTGAATGCATATGAACATATGAAAATACTCATGGTACAAAGAAAGGGTAGATATATGTATCAATCTTTAAACAATAGCCATGAACTGAAAGATTCTTGCTTTACATAGATATCTGTATCAGTGTTTAAACAATATTCGTCGTATCTGTATCTGTATCACTCTTTAAACAATATTCGTCCTATCTGTATCTGTATCTGTATCTGTATCACTCTTTAAACAATATTCGTCCTATCTGTATTTGTATCACTGTTTAAACAATGGTATTGCAGAAACTCGTGCATTTTTTCTCAGTTGAATTACTTGAATCTGAGCTCCAATAGTATTTAACCCAAAAATGCTGACTGAGTTACTAAGTATAATATTCCCGAGTCTGACAAAGTTTCGGCATAAACCAGATTTGTTTGAATGCACATGAACATATGAAAATACTCGTGGTACAAAGAAAGGTTAGGTTTCAAAAATAGAAACTGAGAAACCCTCGGCAAGAATATTCATGAATTACACTCCAATAACATACTCTCAATTTTTACACGACCTAGAAAGATATAGTGCCCATGATTGCACCTAGCTACTCAGGTAGCATTTACAGTTGCTTAATCTCCATGTATAGTACTAAACAATATCGGATGAAAATTACAATCTTGGTAGGAATGCCTCAAAAACTGGAACACAAGTGAAGCATTTCACTCAAAATACGCTACCATCATTCATGGTATTCTTGTAAATATATGTTCCCATTGAACTACCTTGACGGTGGTTTCGAACCTTGGTTACTTGGTGTTGGATTTGATCAGACAGTTCCATTATCTGGTGGAGGTACAACACCCCATTTCCCTTCTTACTCTGAAGGCTCAATAACATGAACTCCTCCATCTGTCATTCCAAGAACAAATTGAACAAATTGAATCGGTTCGGATGGATGTAAAGCCACGACTAGGGGATAGGGATTACTGCTGCATAAATAACCCGAAAATATAAATTAACTCGTAATATGCCTTGAACAATAAATCAAATCATAGTACGCGCTTGTCAAAAGCCAAGTCTTAAAAATATATGTATCAACCATGACAGAATGAAAGAGTCCATTTACCGGTTCATTCCCGATGGTAGATATGCAGAAGGTGCAATGAGACAGTGAGGCATCAAGCTTTCTGCATCAAACACTCCGAAGCTCGCCTAAACTAGGACGCTGTCACATGAGTATATGGCGCGTGGCGCTTGAAATAGGAGTAGATAGGGAATCATGAGGAGACCACTGCAATGCAACCATGTAACAAGGTCATCCAATCAAATACAGAAGGTATCTATGTTTGAATTCAAGAATGCTTACAAGTACTTACATGGCGCAAGTGCTCCAAATTGGAAGCATCATATATAGTAACCTGACTCTCATGCACAACGAACAAGTGAATTTAATTTTTATGAAACTGTATTGTTGTATCCTCGACTGGTGGTGATGATCTTCCTGGCTGTACTGGTACAACTTTTGACTTCCGCTAGTCCTACCCATCCACGCCCCATAATAGACGTAACTGCCAAAAGACGTGGTTGTGAGTACATGAACTTTTTTACTCGGTAAATTTATGTATTTTTTTTAAAGTGAACATCATGGGGGCAGACTATATATAATAATAAGAATAATATTAAAAGAAACTATATACCTGGGCATCAGTTTCAGAAAACACTAACACATTCAAAATATGTGAAAAGGCCAGGTCTGTGATTTTCTTTTCCTTCAGCTTTTTTTAGCTTTAAAGATTGCAGCAAGTTCAGAGCATGCCGCTTAAATGCCATTTTTGGTAAAAGGGCACAATGAAGAAAAATGATAAGAATTTTAAATTCAAAGATATATTCACAGGCAACACCTCATCAACTCAAACATTGTGTATTGTATATTTCAACTCAAACATTGTGTATTGTGTATTTCAATTGATGAATCCTCCATGCCTTGCAATGATGTTATTGTCTTGAGGGTGGAAAGCCAGAAAAGTGGCTCCGGGAGGAGGTTGCATGAAAGTTGTCATGACCTGCAATGAATCACTAATTAGCATGCCGTGAAACCGACGATTCAGATAAATTGGGAGCCTTTGAATTCTTCAGATAAATTGGGAGCCTTTGAATTCTTAGCCTATGGCGAGGAACGTTACACGAGAGCCTTCTAGAGTGATCCTGAACTGAACACCATTACCCCATAATTTGAAAGTTGAAGGTGGGATTAGAGAATAAACCCCTAATTAGCATGCCATGAGACCAATGATTTAGATAAATTGGGATCCTTTGAATTCTTAGCCTACAGTGAGAAACATTACACAGGACCTTCTAGAGTGATCCTGAACTGAACACCATTACCCACATAATTTGAAAGTTGAAGGTGAAGACATTAGAGAAAAAATGCCTAAGCAGATTAATGTACCAAGAAATTATATATATAATCGGAAACATTGAAATGAAACTGGTCTTTAGGTAAAAGGCTTTGTTACCTTAAATGTCATCATATTGAACAAGGAGACCTTGCCACCAAAAGCAGACATCATATGTGAATCATTCTTAGACAAAGCTATACAATCAGCCGCTCCTTCTGGATTTGTGTCAACAATGTCATTATTCATAACAACCCACTAGCTTGCTGCCACATCCGTGGTGGAATCATTACTACATAAAAAAACAGCTGCAAATAATATGTCAAAAATTATAACTAACAAATAAATATATAAAACAAGCTAAAATAAAAAGGAAGCAACTAACAACTATTAAAGAACCCCACCTTTCCAGATGGATTCTAGTCACTCCGCGGCCATTTTCATAGGTTATGGAGAGCATTGGATGCCAGTGCTAAAACAGCAACACGGGAATTGGTGTATATCATTCTTACTACCTGCAAGAAATAGCAGGTTACTTGTTTGGATCGACCAATATCGACAGAATTTAGTATTTTCTGTAATAGAAGGATGATTGCATACCTCGCTCACATGCATTATGTCAGGCAACCTAGAGGACCTACACTGACCCGAATCATTGATTCAGTCAATTTCCAGTTCTTGCTCATCTGTAACTTCATCTAGAAGCCTTGGTTTAACATATGGGGTGGGACTGCTATCTATACTACTCTGCACACATGTCTCGAGTGTAGATAATTGTTAGAATCCATTGATCATATCATCCTATTCAAGATATGCCAAAATAATGGTTAATAGAACATTTGAAAGGGGAAAAGAACAAAATCCTATGGTATATGGAAACTTGAAAACAACAATATATGGACTAGAGTGAAAGTTTAGAAAATGGATATGGCTGGACAAATATGAAGCTCTTACAAAATTGGTCATTGACACTGCATGTGGAAGTGTCCCCGAACATAGCGCTGGGCAGGGAGCCAGGAGCATTGACTGCTGGAAGCATGGCATATAGTAAAAAAGATCTAGTTAGAATTTAAACTTTATAGCGCTGGGCAGGGAGCCAGGAGCATTGACTGCTGGAAGCATGGCATATAGTAAAAAAGATCTAGTTAGAATTTAAACTTTACCATTAATTAGCAGTGCATATACATAGTAAATGTGTATGGAAGAAGCAATTTACCTTTGTTGTCATTGTCTCTGGTGGCACCCTCGTTCCCTCAAAGGATCACTCTCCAGGAGCATTGACTGCTGGAAGCATGACATAGTATTCCATAGTAAAAAAGATCTAGTTAGAATTTAAACTTTACCATTAAGATCTAGTTAGAATTTAAACTTTACCATTAATTAGCAGTGCATGTACATAGGAAATGTGTATGAAAGAAGCAATTTACCTTTGTTGTCATTGTCTCTGGTGGCACCCTCGTTCCCTCAAAGGATCACTCTCCAACATGTGAATTAAGCGAAATCCCTCTGCATTGGCTAAGATCTTTAAGCCATTGTCATTAGTTGTGACTGCCAACAAGGAACCATCTTTACCGAAATGAAGGCGAGGACTAGCCTGCAACTTTTTGGAAATAAGCACAAAGATTATACACTGAGATGAGATGTGATCAAGACAACTTAAAATAATGCGTTGAAACTTTCTCAGTCAAAATCATTATCTCTCAAACTCTAAAAATAAATCATCCTCATCTTCAAAAATAACTTCTTACCGAACTACTCTCAACATCAATTCTTTTTAGGATATTGGTGTTATCCAGCGGCCCATAACTTATTTTGTAATATTCCTTTTTGTTATAAGGTCAAAGTCGACAAAACCTGCCCATACAAGGAACCATCTTTACTAAAATGAAGGCGAGGACTAGCCTGCAGCTTTTTGGAAATAAGCTGCAAAGATTATACACTGAGATGAGATGTGATCAAGACAACTTAAAATAATGGGTTGAAACTTTTTCAGTCAAAATCATTCTCTCAAACTCTAAAAATAAACCATCCTCATCTTCAAAAATAACTTCTTACCGAGCTACCCTCAACATCAATTGTAATATTCCAGCTGCCCATAACTTATTTTGTAATATTCTTTTTTTTAATAAGGTCAAAATCGACAAAATCTGCCCATGGTATCGACCTGGTATTTTCCCTCATTTTTTGAGGGAAAATGATAAAATAAAGTTTCTAGAGAGTCCATCAAACCTATAAAAGAGGATAGGAGCCTGTCAATGGGATCAACCCGAGTTTATCTATATTATTGTGTTTTCTTGAGAACTTGGCACGACCAACTCCAATTTGATCCCAGGGATGAAAACTTTGTGGGTGTGATTTGTCTAGTGGATCCATTCAGGGTCCATGATTGTGCTTCAGTCTTGTTTTCTTTGTTTTCATTTTTGTTGCGCAGCCATGCATGCCATTGCAGGCTGCTCCAATATTTTGTATGGGCATGTACTATCTTCTTTGGTTAATTAAATAAATAAAGGCTGCATTTCTTTTAGGTTTTTGTGTTCTATGTTTGGCTGGTCAATATTTCCAATATTTTGTATTGCCATGTACTATCTTTTTTGGTTAATTAAATAAATAAAGGCTGCATTTCTTTTAGGTTTTTGTGTTCTATGTTTGGTTAATTAAATAAATAAAGGTTGCATTTCTTTTAGGTTTTTGTGTTCTATGTTTGGCTTGTCAATATTTCATTTAGAACGCTAAAACATTCCAAATTTGTTGATTATTTGTCCATTTGGGATCTTCTGGTATCAAAGATGTGCATCCTACCAACCTAAGGGTTCTTGCAGTATTAAAACATTCTTGTTGTCACTTCGGTGGGATTTCTTCTCACCCTAGCTGGCATTTTCCTATCTTCAGTGATACCAGTTGTCACCCTAGATTGGTCTATTTTAATCATTTTATTTGGTTCGTACGAGTGATTTGAGTGCTTGCAGGACCGAGTTGTAGTGATGGTGGCCCGTGTTTGACTATAGCTCGGACTGACCTTGTAGGACACGAGATCAATAGCAATATGAGCCAGTGGAGACCATGTAGACTCAGGAGGAGTCTATCTTAAAAGGGAGTGACCCTATGGAAGTTTCAGATCTTAAGTTCTGTAGATGGTGTGGAGTAACTTCTTAGTTTTGGAAGTACCTCCCTCGCTAAGGAGTGTTGAGATTTGTAGCTTGGGGAGTACTCTAGACTCTAGGGTACAGGGTTGTTGAGGATTTGGACCCAAATGGGCTTTGTGGGCAAGAGTACCCAAGCAGTGGGCTTTGCACCCAAAGTTGTGGGTGTGAATCCATGAGGAGATTTAATGACTTTACACTTGGACATGATAGAGCACACTTAGAGGAGCAAGGGGTCGCTTCAACCACTACGAGAGCCCTTGTCATTGTAGAGAAATGAATTTTGATATGTTTTGAGTGGGTGAATTGTTTTAAAGATCAAGTTCGCCTTAGTTAAAGAGACCCTTCTTTAAGGGTTAGAAGTCACCCTAAGTGAAAAATATAAGTATGTGAGAGGAGAGACCTTATTTCACAAATCCAGTGAGCGACATATCAAAGAATATACCTCTGAACTAGCCACAAATCAGACGGAGCTCAAACAAAGTGGATAAGGAGCATTTTTTTGTCTTCTTGAAACAGTTTTGAGGGCCAAGATTGATAGGCAACAAACCGAGGGCTAAGAGGTGAATTTTGGGCACATTTCATTCATATTTGAGGGTTTTCTCTATGTTTCAAGCTATTGGTTCTCTGGGTTGATTGAAGGTCGAGAACATATCTTTTGGGGAGGGCAGAGAGGCCTATTAGGACACCTATCCTAGGTCAAAATCACAGCAAGGGACACCACAGTTAGAAGACGTCTGAAATGAGGAAAAACACAAGTTTTGGATCAGAATTTAGTGCTGACATGTGCCCTAACCAAAGCTCAAAAATTGCAAAATAGTCGAGTCAAGGCAAGCAGCAGGAGGTTGTAGAACAAGGCATGTATGTTTTCTCTTATTGATGTTGTTTGCTAGTAGATGGTTTTCCTAGTTTGGACAGAGTTTGAATGGCGTCTAAAGGTTTGTGTGGAGGGGAGAATAAGGTGTCCTTACAACCCTAGATCTGTTTGACAAGAAGAACTTTGACAGTTGTAAGAAGGGAAGACTTTAAGAAGCCTAAGGGTATTGTTCTTAGATAAATAAGACCAACCAAGTAGGCTTATGAATCATCACTAAGTCGATTGTTGGAGAAATATTTTTTATAGTCATAATGGGTAGCCCTCCATGCCCTAAGATCTTCATTGGAGTAGTACGAGAAGGCAATAATGGGAAGAGGTCCCAAAGAGTTGAAGAGAAGTAGTGGGCAATCTAGGAGTTGTTTACAAAGAGTTGTAAATAACTCATAATAAGAACCTATGTGTTGATTCGTTTGATGGACTAATGATAAGCTAGAGGGCAATTGGTGAGCCATGTTCAATGACTAAAAGGCGAAAGATTCATTGATAGAGGCAAATGAAGTTATGGAACGTTACATTAGCGAGTAGGTGAAGTGTTGTTTTATTCACGGTATATTGGTTAATGAAGGGCTGACATCAAACCCTAGTTTATATTTCCTATATCAATGATTGTATGAGGGCCATGATCCTTGGTACAGGAGGCCTAGACAGTTGTATTACAATTTGTTAATATTATGAAGTTGGGTTGTTGAAAAATGGTAAAAAGTTGCCTATTTATGTACATGTTGATTTATTGTTGTATTTATTCCACTGTGCAAAGTAGTTTGTTGTGGCATTTGAGTTGGTCGTGTCATAGATTCAAAGACCCTAACCTAGATACTCTAGTACCATGGAAAATCAACAGCCTCATCTCTAGGGCACATTGTGTGGGGGTGTGCGTGTGATGTGGAGCAAGAAATCACATAAATTTAAACATACCATTTGATGTATATGTCAAACCACTAACTAAGTGGTACTACCCGAGAACCATGCTACAAGGAGAAAACTTCAAGTAAACAAACAATAATAACAATAATTTGTTGGAAAACAACATCACTCACTTGTCCTTTGCACTGCATCTACATTGCCTATCTTCTCCCCTCGACCTTCAAAAGCACCACAATTGTAGTCACTCACTACACACAGTAATATTATATATGAGACCATGAATAAACCACTAGATTTAATACCAAATACACAAAGCGATTTATTAAACATACACATCCCTGCCCTCCCTTGGGTAATATTATAGAAGCGAATAGCATAAATCACTTTGTAGAATGTCTCGCCCATCCTCTATCACATTTGTAGAATATCCAAGGCATCTTCACCACTTCATCTTTGTAGATTGTACAATTGTAGCTCTTCACTACATAAAGAAGATCAATATTGTCGATGTTGAGAGCATAGATAAAGCATATAATAAATTGAATTGCAAACAAATGGAGCCACAAATTAGCAAAATATACTTTTAATTGAAGCGCATTGCATATAGATATGTTGACTCACCCTCATTTACAAACAATAACTTCGACTTTTCTTGTTTGCTTCCCTCGTTTCCTTTTCAACACCCAACAAATGAAACCGAGACCAAATTACAAAGAACATGAACCCAAAAAAAAAGCAAAACGAGTGCAACAAACCCAATAAATGAAACCAAGATAGAAGTACAAAAAACGAGAAAAAAGAAGAATGAAACAAAGAAAGACAATTATAACACAAAGCATGGCCATGCTCGAACTCAACAAAACAAAACATGCAAATCAGAACAAAAAAAATGCAAACATCCCCTCTGCACATAACCTCTCCTCTCCTGAAATGTGCCCTCCTCCGCTAGAAGGAAAAGAAGTCACCGAATAAGGTTAAAACACACAGTGAATAATGGTAAACATATTTCAAAACCAATAATTATTCATAATAGGAAACAAACCTTCCCTAGAGTTTGTTATATAACAATGAACACTCTCTTTTGTATTCCACTTTCTCGTGTTGTTCAAAACAAGTCATCTACAAAAGATACAAAATAAGATCTTAGAATTGTTATATAAATTAAGCTAGAGATTTGAATGCAATTATTAATCATAATAAGAAACACACCTCTCTTTGAGTGTGTTATATAAAAAGAGAGGCCATTTTGTATTTCATGTGTTCATGCTCACTGGACAAGTATTCTGCATTAAATACACAATATAATATTAAATTTCTAATAAAAGCTAAACTAGAGAGTTTGCAGGCATCAACTTGGCTTGCAATTTCGAGTTGCAATTTCGAGTTCAGTTATATTCCATGCTATATCACAAAAAAATATAAATTATCAAAAAAAATATTAATTTTCTAAAGTAGATGTACATCTACTAGGTATAATACAAACAATGCTTTCATACCATAGGGTCCACAAGGCGATAGCGTTGTATGTTAGCATGATGGTTGATTGGTTGAAGGGTCGGTATGGTTGCTTGCTCAACATTACCCACCTCTACTATAGGGCATGCACTGTGGTAGTGTTTGTGTCATGTGGAGCAAATAAAATGCAAATTTACAGATACCATGTCATGTATATGTCAATCAACTAATTGAGTAATACAACCCAAGAACCATACTTGAAGGAGAAATAGTAGTGCAAAGAAATAATAAAAATATTATTTTATTGGAAAACTCCGACTCACCCATCCTCTATGCTGCATTAGCATTGCTTAAAGTATCTTCTCCACTCGACCATCCCAAACACTACGATTGTAGTCACTTACTGCACAAAATAATTTTGTATATGAAATCATGAATAAACCACAAGAGAAATTGAATAAAAAATATACAGAGAGATAGCTTAACCATACACATACCTACTCGCTCTTCACTAATGTTATAGCAACAACAACCATGAACAATAAGCCCTGAAAATGTGAACCCAGGTATAACTTTTCTCTTTATTTTGTATCAAACTTTCCAAAAAATCTCAAACCTCACACCCATTAAAAAGATCATACTACCTTGAAGCCATGACAAAAGGATAATTCATCGTGCAAACGACATATATTATGGTGGATTAAAGCACATTATTATTATGTTGGAAAAAAATATGGCTCACCAATCGTTTGTGATGCATTTGTAGAATCTCTAAGGTCTTTTCGCCAGTTGACCTTCATAGACCATAGAATTGTAGTCGTTCACTACACAGAAAATCAATATAAATTGATTTGAGACCACATATAACACATATAATAAATTGAAAAGCAAGCCAATAGTGTCACAAATGAGGAAAATATAATTGTGAGTGAAGTGCATTGCGTATAGTTAAGGTAATTCACCTTCATTTATGAAGGATAACTTCCATCTCATTTCTTTCATTTTCTTTTCCTACAAACAAAACCAAGACCAAACTACAAGAAATGAGAAAACGAGTACAACATAAGGCATGGTCACTCTCAAACTCTACAAAAACAAAATATGTAGACAGCAACAAACAAAAACTTGGAATCTCCCCCCTTGCACATTATTTCTATTGCAGTGTCCTCTCCTCCGCTGAAAAGAAAAAAAGTGGGGTGAATAAGGTTAAAATACAAACATAGATAGTAATGATAAGCATATTTCAAAACCGATAATTATTTATAATAGGAAACATACCTCATAAAGAAGCAGTATCCTCCTCTACTGAAAAGAAAAAACATGGGGTGAATAAGGTTAAAATACAAACATAGATAGTAATGATAAGCATATTTCAAAACCGATAATTATTTATAATAGGAAACATACCTCCTAAAGAACTTGTTATATAACGATATACACTATTTTGTATTCGTATTCCATTTACTTCTATTCACCAAAACAAGCCATCTACAAAAAATATGTAATAAAATATTAGAATCATTATAAAAATTATATTAGAGAGTTGAATGTAATAATCAATCATAATATGAAACATACATGTCTTTGAGTTTTGTTATATAAAGGGGGATAATCCATATTGTCTTTGAAATGGATACACAATAAACTATTAGCATTCTAATAAAAGTTAAACTAGAGAATTGAAGGTAGGAATTTGTCGTCCAACTTAAGTACAGTCCATTTATATTCCATGCTATATCACGAAATATATAAATTTTCTAAATTAGAAGTAATTCTACTAGGAATAAAGAAATTAATGTTGTCATAAGAGAAATAATTCTTTTTGTAGAGGGATTTAAGCATATTTAAACATATTGAACACCTAAAATTCTAGGGGCCACAGGGCAATAGTGTTGTCTATTAGCACAATGGTTGATTTGTTGAAGGGTATGAATGCTTGCTTTCTCAACCTTACCATCCTTTGTTGAGATTTGTAGTTTGGGAGGTACTCCAAATACTAAGGTACAAGATTGTGGAGGATTTGGACACACATGGACTTTGTCGGCAAGAGTACCCCCAAGCTGTGGGTTTTGCACCCAAAATTGTGGTTGTGAGTCCATGAAGAGATTTGATGACTTGGCACTTGGACATGATAGAGCACCCTTAAAGGAGAAAGGGGTTGCTTCAACCACCAAGAGAGTCCTTGTCATTGTGGAGAAATGAATTTTATATGTTTTCAATGGGTGAAATGTCTTAAAGATCAATTCTTTGTTAAAGAGACCCTTCATGAAAGGCTAGATGTCAGCCTAAGAGAAAGATATAAATATGTGAGAGGAGAGACATCACTCCACCCATCCAAGGAGAAACACATCAAAGAATATACCTCCGAACTAGTTGCAGATCAGAAGGAGCTCAAGGGAAGTAGAGAAGGAGTATTTTGTGTGTTCTTGACACTGTTTTTGGGTTGATATTGATTGGCAAATGGCTGAGGGCTAAGAGGGGAATTATGAGAAGATTTTGTGGAAATTTGAGGAGGTTTTTCTCTGTATTTTAGGTCGCAAGTTCTCTGGGTTGATTGCAGGTGAATGACATATATATTAGGGAATGTCAAGAGAACTAGTAAGAGGCCTAATGTAGGTGACAATCACAACAGGGGATAACATAGTTAGAAGAGGCCTGAAATGAGGGAAAACACAAGGTTTGGAGAAAAATTTAGGGTTGACGTGTGTCGTAACCACAACTCAGAAAATACAAAATGCACAAAAGTCGAGGTGAAGGGGAGCAGTAGGAGGTTGCAGAACAAGGTATGTTTGTCCTCTAGTATTAATGTTGTTGCTAGTGGATGGTTGTCCTTGTTTGGTCAGAGTTTGAAGAGCATTTGAACGACAGTTCGAAGGGTAGAAGAAGGTGTCCTTGGAACCCTAGATCAGTTTGAAAGGAATTCGATTATTATAAGAAGGCAGACTTTGAGAAGCCTAGGGGTTTGGTTCTTGGAGAAATAAGGGCAACCAAGTAGGCTTATGAATCATCCCTAAGTTGATTGTTGGAGAATTACTTTTAACAATCAGAGTGGGCAACCCTCCATGCCCTAAGATTGTCTTCATTGGAGCAGCACAGGAAGGCAATAGTGGAAAGAAGTCCCAAACATATGAGGAGCAATAGTGGGCAGTTTAGGAATTGTCCACAAACGAAGTTGTGAACATCTCACGATAAGACACTATGTGTTTATTCAATGATGGACTAATGATCAACTAAAGGTAACTTGGTGAGTCGTGTTTAGTGCCCTAAAGGAGCAAGATTCAGTGAATCAAAGATTGCACAACGAAGCAACTTAGAGAGAGCTGAGATTGTCTAGATCATGTGACAAAGGATTCAGTTGAAGACATGGAGGTGTGGTCTTGACTAGCTTGGCAATGAGATTGGCTTCGAGTTCTCGTGGATTGGTAGTGAACCTGGTGAACAACAGTTTGTTGTATGCCAAGTTGTTGATCATGGACTTCCTTTGACTTGCCATGGATCGTTGGGACAACTCGAGGATTGCTTTAGCATATATGAGATTGGCATGGACAAGATTGCTTTGTGTGATAGACATGATGGTGGCAGGTTAGTTTCTTCATCGCATCATGATGTTGCATATCCAATATTGGAGGGATGTGCACGTGTTGTGTTTGACCTGGGAGTATGAGTGCTTGCAGGATTGAGTTCTAATGATGTTGGCCCGTGTTTGACTGTCACTCAGACAAACCTTGTAGGACACGAGATCAATAGCAGTATGAGCAAATGGAGACCATATAGACACAGAAGGAGTTTAGCTTAAGAGGGAGTGACCTTATGGAAGTTTCAGATCTTCAGGTTCTGTAAGGAGTGTTGAGATTTGTAGCTTGGGGGGTACTCCAAACTCTAGGGTACAGGGTTGTTGAGGATTTGGACCCACATGGGCTTTGTGGGCAAGAGTACCCAAGCGGTGGGCTTTGCACCCAAAGTTGTGGTTGTGAATCCATGAGGATATTTAATGGCTTTGCACCTGGACATGATAGAGCACACTTAGAGGAGAAAGGGGTCGCTTCAACCACCAAGAGAGCCCTTGTCATTGTAGAGAAATGAATTTTTATATGTTATGAGTGGGTGAATTGTCTTAAAGATCAAGTCGACCTTAGTTAAAGAGACCCTTCTTTATGGGCTAGAAGTCACCCTAAGCGAAAAATATAGGTATGTGAGAGGAGAGACCTCATTTCACACATCCAATGAGCGACATATCAAAGAATATACCTCTAAACCAACCACAGATCAGACGGAGCTCAAACGAAGTGGATAAGGATCATTTTTGTGTCTTCTTGAAACTGTTTTGAGGGCCAAGATTGATAGGCAACAAACCGAGGGCTAACAGGTGAATTGTGGGCAGATTTCATTCATATTTTAGGGTTTTCTCTGTGTTTCAGGCCGCTAGTTCTCCGGTTTTATTGAAGGTCGAGAACATATCTTTCCACTGTGCAAAGTAGTTTGTTGTGGCATTTGAGTTGGTCGTATCATAGATTCAAAGACCCTAATCTAGATACTCTAGTGCCATCAAAAATCAACGACCTCATCTCTAGGGCACATTGTGTAGGGGTGTGCGTGTGATGTGGAGCAAGAAATCACATAAATTTAAACATACCATTTGATGTATATGTCAAACCACTAACTAAGTGGTACTACCCGTGAACCACGCTAGAAGGAGAAAAATTCAAGTAAACAAATAATAAAAACAACAAGTTGTTGGAAAATAACATCACTCACCCATCCTTTGCGCTGCATCTACATTGCCTATCTTCTCCCCTTTACCCTCCAAGACACTACAATTGTAGTCACTCACTACACAAAGTAATATTATATATGAGATTATGAATAAACCATGAGATTTAATAGCAAATAAACAAAGCGATGTATTAAACATACACATACCTGCCCTCCCTTGGGCAATATTATAGAAGCGAATAGAATAAATCACTTACAATTTGTAGAATGTCTCGCCCATCCTCTACCACATTTGTATAATGTCTAAGGCATCTTCACCACTTCACCTTTGTAGATTGTACAATTGTAGTTCTTCACTACATAAAGCAGATCAATATAGTTGATTCTGAGAGCATAGATAAAGCATATAATAAATTGAATAGCAAACAAATGGAGCCACAAATTAGCAAAATATACTTTTAATTGAAGCGCAATGCATATAGGTATGTTGACTCACCCTCATTTACGAACAATAACCTCGACTTTTTTTCTTTGCTTCCTTCATTTCCTTTTCCACACACAACAAATGAAACCAAGACAGAATTACAAATAACATGAACCAAAAAAAAAGCAAAACGAGTACAACAAACCCAATAAAAGAAACCCTCCACACACAACAAATGAAACCAAGACAGAATTACAAATAACATGAACAAAAAAAAAAGCAAAACGAGTACAACAAACCCAATAAAAGAAACCAAGATAGAAGTACGACAAAAAAAAATAAAAATAAAAAATTACAACACAAAGCATGGCCATGCTCAAACTCAACAAAACAAAACATGCAAATAAGAACAAAAAAAAAATGCAAACATCCCCTTTGCACATCATGTCTCCTATGCCGTGCCCTCATCCGCTAGAAGGAATAGAAGTCACTGAATAAGGTTAAAACACATACAGTCAGTAATGGTAAGCATATTTCAAAGCCAATAATTATTCATAATAGGAAACAAACCTTCCCTAGAGTTTGTTTTATAACAATGACACTCTCTTTTGTATTCCACTTTCTCGTGCTGATAAGAAAAAGTCATCTACAGAAGATACAAAACAAGATCTTAGAATTGTTATATAAATTAAGCTAGAGATTTGAATGAAATTATTAATCATAATAAGAAACATACCTTTCTTTGAGTTCGCAACTTCGAGTCCAGTGATATTCTAATCTATATCACAAAAAAATATAAATTATCACAAAAAATATTAATTTTCTAAAGTAGATGTACATCTACTAAGAAAATACAAACAATGTTTTCATAACATAGGGTCCACAAGGTGATAGTGTTGTATATTAGCACGATGGTTGATTGGTTGAAGGGTCGGTATCGTTGTTTGCTCAACATTACCCACCTCTACTATAGGCCATGCACTGTGGGGGTGTCTGTGTCATGTGGAGCACATAAAATGCAAATTTAAATATACCATGTCATGTATATGTCAATCAATTAATTGAGTAATACAACCCAAGAACCATGCTCGAAGGAGAATTAGTAGTGCAAAGAAATAATAAAAATACTATTTTAATGGAAAACTACGACTCACCCATCCTCTATGCTGCATTAGCATTGCTTAAAGTATCTTCTCCACTCGACCATCCGAGACACTATGATTGTAGTGAGTCACTGCACAAAGTAATTTTGTATATGAAATCATGAATAAACCACAATAGAAATTGAATAAAAAATATAGAGAAAGATAACTTAATTATACACATACCTACTCGCTCTTCACTAATGTTATAGCAACAACAACCATGAACAATAAGCCATGAAAATGTGAACCCAGGTATAACTTTTCTATTTATTTTGTATCAAACTTTTCAAAAAATCTCAAACCTCACACCCATTAAAAAGATCATACTACCTTGAAGCCATGACAAAATGATAAATCATCGTGCAAACCAATGCTGTTAAAAGCGCGAGCGGGATTAAATCGGCGCAGGGAATGAAGCGGAAAAAAGCGGAAAAATCGGGAAAAAAACGGAAAAAAGCGTTTGGAACAAAAATATTCATTTTTTTTCATTTTTTTTCAATTTTTTTAATATCTAAACCATCTATAACATAAAATAAATACATTGACACATAAATATGATAAAAAAAACTAATATATAAGATGTTTAATATCATTTCTAACGCTAAAATCACACATAACATTGAATCATGTCCTGAATAGTAAGTCCTAACTCTTGAGTCCCAACTCAGCCTCAAAATATCAACAAAAAATATGATAATGTATCTCATCATGTCATAATGTCATATACAATAAAATGAAAGTCTAATCCTATTGATTTCCTCTACCCCTCTTGCGAGAAAATGCCACAACTTTCCCTTTCCCTCTAGATGTAGATGCTGGTGACCGTGCTGGTGGAGATGGCAGTGGAGATGGCAGGATTGCTACACAATTGTCATGGAGAACACATCATCCAGACCTCACAGGAGAACTAATCATCTTGCTACATAATCGTCATGGAGAACACATCATCCAGACCTCACAAGAGAACTAATCATCCTACTACACAATCATCATGGAGAACACATCATCCTGACCTCACAGGAGAACTAATCATCTTGCTACATAATCGTCATGTGTTCAATCATCATGGAGAACACATCATACCGACCTCACAAGAGAGCTAATCATCCTGCTACATAGTTGTCATGGAGAACACATCATCTAGACCTCACAGGAGAACTAATCATCCTGCTACACAATCGTCATGGAGAACACATCATTTAGACCTCATAGGAGAACTAATCATCCTGCTACATACTTGTCATGGAGAACACATCAACCAGACCTCACAGGAGAACTAATCATCCTACTACACAATCATCACGGGGTGTCACAGGGAAAGTTCTGATTCTTTCACCCTGTACACATACACCACCATGGGATGGTGAGTCACCATGTGGTCATATGCCGCTCAAAGAAGTACCCCGCACCCCCTCGGAGCTCCAAGAGCTCCATGCATCATACAGGACCTTCATTAGAGGGTTTCTAAACGACACCAAGTCATTCTTGGAAAGTCAAAAATTTGACCTTTCCTAGGGGCTTTGTCAGAATGTCGGCGACCTGTTCATTTGTACCGATATGTTGGAGCCTTATAGCTCCCCGCTGCACCATATCTCAAATATAGTGGTACATGATATCAATATGTTTGGAGAGATCATGAAATATGGGATTTTCTAATAAATGGATCTCGCTCTAGTTGTCACATAGAATCACAATGGTATCCAATGCAAATCCAAACAACTCACTGAAGAGCTTTCACAACCAGACTGCCTCACAGGAGGCCATGCTAGCAGCAATGTATTATGCCTTGGCGGTGCTCAGAGCCATCGACTTCTGCTTCCTGCTCATCCAAGATATCGAGGCAGATCCCAAAGAGAAACAGCACCCAGATGTGTTCTTTCAATCCTCCACATTGCCTGCCCAATCAGCATCAGTATACCCAAGTGTCTCACATTTCCGACAGTGTATCTTAATCCATGAGTGATTGTGCCACGAAGATCTCTCAGTGGATTCTTGGCACCAACCCAATGTGAGTGACAAGGCTCAACCACATGTTGGCTCAAAGTGTTGACTGCAAAGCATATATCCGGATGGGAGTTCACCAAGAACATCAATGCTCCGACGAGCTGCCGATACTCGATAGCACTTCATACAACAGGTCCGACAACACTACTGCTTAACTTCTTAAAGTTAAGCTCCATCCGGGTAGTTATGGGTTTGCAGTCCACCATGTCGAATCTTTCTAGTATCTTCATCACATAATTTCCTTGAGATAGGAAAATTTCCCCTGGCTTCTGCGAGACTTCAAGTCCTCGGAAATAGTGCATCAATCTTAGGTCCTTCATTTCAAATTCATAAGCCAACTCCCTCTTACATTTGTGAAAGAGAGGGTCTGCACCGGTTAGAAAGAGATCATCCACATACAGCACCAGTATGAGAGGTTTGTCATCTTCAACCTTAGAGTAAAGGTTAGGATCGGCTTCACTCCCAGTGAATCCCAGCTTCATCAAGTAGCTATCAATCCTCTCATACTATGCTCGGGGTGCTTGCTTCAGCCCATAGAGAGCCTTCTTCAACCTGCATATATGAAATTTTCGATCATAAATCTCAAATTCTTTGGGTTGCTCCACATAGACCTCTTCTTAGATCAAACCATGCAAGAACGCGGTCTTGACATTCATCTAATGTAGGTTCCAACCTTGTGAAGCCGCAAGGGCTATGATTGAGCAGATGGTGGTATATCTGGCAACAAGTGCAAATATCTCGTCATACTCTTTTTCTTTCAATTCCCTGGTGCCAACTTCTTGAATGCTCCTTGCTGTAGGAAGATTGTTCACCTTGCTCAGAGCCATATCTTCGTCAAGGTGACATCATGACTAATCACAACTTCCCTTTGACCAGCTACATAGATTCTATAGCCCTTAGTATTTTCACTATAGCCCACGAAGATGCTTTTCTTTCCAGATGCACCCAATTTTTTCCTTTTCTCTTTCAGCACATGAAAATGTACAGGGCTTCCAAAAATTCTAAAATGACTTATATCAGGTTTCTTACCGGTGAACATTTCTTCAGGAGTCTTAGAACCCAATGCTTGATGAGGGCATCGATTTTGTACATATACAGCGATGTTTGCAGCTTCATCCCATAGGAACATTGGAAGTCTTTGATCATGGAGCGTGGCACGGATAGCTTCCACAATCGTACGGTTCTTCCTTTCCACCACACCATTCTCCTCAAGAGTATATGGTGTAGTAGTCTCCCTCTTAATGCCATCCACTTTACAAAAGTCATGAAACTCGTTAGATTCATATTCAGTCCCATTATCAGTCCTTAAGATCTTGATCTTCTTTTCGGTTTGATTCTCGATCAAGGCTTTGAAGTGTTGAAACCAAGAGAATACTTCATCCTTCTTCTTCAAGAAGTATATCCAAGTCTTTCGAGAATAGTCATCTGTAAAAGTAAGGTAATATGAATATCCTCCCAAGGAGTTCACAGGCATCATACAAGATATGTTTGAGTGAACCAATTGTGATATATCGGAGGTCTTGCTTTGGTTTGAGGAGAATGGTCCCCTTTTGAGCTTTCCTTTGGCACATCCCGAACATACACCACCTTTTTCTACTCGGAATTCGGGCATCCTTGTCACCCTTTGTCTTACATCGGGTAGATCTTTATAATGAAGGTGGGCAAACCTCTGATGCCAAAGTTCGGACTGAAGAGATGTGTCACAAGACATGACACCTAGCAGACTTCCATCGACTTGATATAATGAATCAACTCAAAACCCAAGAGTATAGGCATCTTTAACATTGTTTTTCCATACACATACCTTGCCATCGCTGAAGGTCACTCTGTAGCCTTTGTCTTCCATTGCCAAGATGGACACCAGGTTCTTTTTGAGGTCAGGTACATATAATACATCCTGGAATTTCTAGTTTTCTTGAATGGAGGTCACCAAGAGCTTGTCGATAGAGTCCCAAATGATCTTCTTTGTTTTGACTTCACTGGTTTTCCATTTGTTCTTGGCAGCAGCAGGTGCATTTGATGGAGGCTCAACAATATTGCCTCTCACATGGTCCAACACTCCTTGATCTTCTAAGGTTAGATTGAGAGACATCTTCCATTCATGATAGTCAAACTTTTCACGGAGCTTGCCTTTGGGAGGGGAAGAGTGTTGAGGACCCCATAGTTCTTTTAGGATAGCCTTGCCAATCTTTTCTTTGGTGATTGCTCTTGCTCTTGCTCGGACTTTGCCTTCACCTCATCTCTGATACCATGTTAAATCATGGTATGTTCTATGCTTAGAGTAGTTATTATCCACAGATTAGCAATCACATTTACAGTAATTAAAGTGTAGATAGAACATTAAACGATCGACAGAAAACAAGCCAAGACACGAGACACTAGATTTGGCAACTAGTCAGGGACAAACCCCAATATGGGGAAACCCTTTCATCAAATCTTCTTTTATCTTCAATAATTCAGCAGAGAGAAATAGTACAAAAAACTTATTTATATCAGCAACAGCAAACCCTAGATCAGCGGCATTAGCATCATCGACATCACCGACATTAGTATCATCGGCATCACCAACATCATCGACATCAGCATCATCGGCATCATTGGCATCACCGACATCACCGGCATCAACATCATCAGCATCACCGACATCATCGGCATCACCGGCCTCATCGGCATCATCAACATCACCAGCGTCAGCATCACCGGCATCACCGACATTAGCATCATCGACATCATCACCATCACCGGCATCAGCATCATCGGCACCACCGGCATCACCGACATCAGCATCATCAGCATCACCGGCATCATCAGCATCACCAGCACCACCAGCATCACAGGCATCAGCATCATCTGCATCACTGCCATCACCGGCATCAGCATCATCGACATCACCAGCATCACCGGCATCAGCATCATCAGCATCACCGACATCAGCATCATCGGCATCACCGGCATCACCGACATCACCAGCATCAACATCATCGGCATCACCGGCATCACTCAGATTTCCAAGGCGAGTCAGCTTCACCTACTCTGCAGTTCTGAGAGAGAGATGTGTTGAGATGTGTGTGCACAAATGAGGAAAAGAGCTCCTGTATTTATATACAAATGTTGATGATTGAATAGATGCGACTGTTGAGCTTCTGAGCCTACATGAGTTGCTAGTCGGCTTGATAATTATTCCATAATCAAAATAAATTCATCTCTCCATAAGTACTTATCGGAATCGGATGATATTTAGATCAATCCTACACCTCTCGACGAGAGGAATCTAATAAAAATATTATCAACCATGAATAAGATGACCCACACGGAGCTTGGCCCTAGTTGCCCATTTTAACAGGCCAACTATCTACCAACCAATTGTCATATGAATCCAGAGGAGAAGAACTAGAAAGAGTAGAAATAAGAATATATTCAAATTGACTAGCCACTGCATTATTTTTATACCTGGAGTTCCTTGACCTCTTTTGAGGGTGATGGCCTTCTTCACGATCATCTGGAGCATCTCTTCTTCTTCTATCATCTCTTCCTCTTCGATCATCTCTTCTTCCTCTATCATTGAACCTTGTTGAAGTTGCGATTTTTGTTGTACCTTGACCTTGGAGCATTCCTCTTTTCCCGACAATCTTGAGCATAGTGGCCAAACTTGTAACAATTATAACATTCAATCCTTGACATATCCTTGTCTCTTCTTGATCTTCTATTAGAGTCTCTAGATGCTAGAGCAGGATTTCTTGAATCAGATGGACCTGCTCTACCTTTCATTTTCTTGTCTCGAGCAGCAAAAGAAAGTGGCTCTCCTTCTTCATGTTGTTGAATCTTGCCTCCAGAGATCATCCTAGTTTTTTCTTGAGCGCATTTTCCAACCAGCTCATCAAATGTTGGTAATTGATTATTGTTGCTAATGGTAATGATGAAGGTTTCCCAAATAGGAGGAAGACCTTGTAGAGTGACCATCACCAACTCTCTATCAAATATAGGCTCACCAACAGTTTGCAATTGATCCCTTAGTTGGGATACCCTCATGACATAGGAATGCACAGATTTCCCCTTATTCATCTTCAATTCCTTGAGTTTGTTCTTCAAGGAGAGGATGTAATTCAAGTTGTTGACTTGATACATCCCAACCAGCTTATCATAAATGTCCTTAGACTTCTTCAAGCTACCAACATAAACAAGTAAATGATCTTGCAAACCATCAATGAGAATTTTCTTAGCTTTGATCTCACCTTTCTTGTACATGGACTTGGTACCAACAACAGCATCCTTCGAAGGCTCAGGACCTCTTCCTTCCACATATTCTAGTACATCATTTTCATCCAATATCACTTCCAACCTGATCTTCTGAGTCGCAAAATTTGAAGAGTCACCCAGCTTCTTGGAGTCCTTGAAGAAAGAGGTAGTCATCTTGATCAAATTAGATGGGCTCCTTCAGCTTCTTCCAAAGATGATTGCTTTAGTCTCTTGTCTCTTTTGGGCTTGTCTTCACCTTGGCCTTGATACCATGTTAATTTCCCACCGATCTATGCTAATACAATCACTTTAGCCCAATTATTTACTTCAATTAGCAATCAATCCAATCTTCCGGTAATCAATAGCAATTGTAGATAGAACAATAAATGCAATGTACAATAAGAGACAATCAGAATTGGTCAAAGACATGAGGATTGGTAAAAGACCAGGGAAAAACCCCACAATGGGGAAAACCCTTTCAAATTCTTCTTATTAGATTGTCATAAAATGTTTAGCAAAGAGAGTACAATAATCCAATTCATCAATGAATCAAAGTCAACCCTTTGACTATCCAAAACAGCCGACCAACCAATATCAAATGATGAGCCAATTGGTAAATTTGTACTAAATCAAATCTGGTCAAAGTCAAAGTCCGCAATTATGTCAAAGTTAACAACAGTGAAATGTGCCCTAACAAGTCCACCAATCAATAATGAAAATCCTCCAATCAACTCCTTCAAAGCAGCATTAAATGCGACCCGCAAAGATCAGTCAAACCCCACCAAAGCAGCTAACAAATCTCAGTCAAAAGAGAGAAGACTTCAGTCAAAGCTCCAATGGGTCTGCGGTTAACGTAGGTCAAAATCATGCGGTCAATGCAAGTCAAACTGCCCAGATTTCCTCAGTCTTTGTGCCAATAAATGCAACCTTCCAACACAAATCTAGAACAAATCAAACCAAGTCAAAAGGAGTCAAGTCAATGCTAGGCAACATTGGTCAAAGTCTCCCAAACAAAAGTACATCTCAATCAACAGAAAAAGACAACTTCCTCCTTCACACGTGTGAAGAGAACACTACAATATTTCAAATGTACGAACCAATAGAAGAGGAGAGAGATGCTTGATGTGATGTGCCCAAATGAGGTGCCATGAAGCTGTATTTATAAGCGTTAGAGGGAGGATTAATTTGCCTTCTATGTCGACCTTGACTTTTGTACCATAGTGGGTTTTCACTTTGAAAATACAGTTTTCCTTAATCAAATTAAATTCCTCCAAGCCAATCTGAGGCTTCTCTGGATGAGGAATATTGCCTAATGGAGGGAATTTGTCCTTGAGATGCCAAATTAACACTCCCATGGTGGCAATGTTGAAGAAGTTGCGAGATTTTGATTCAAATCTAGTTGATACCGATCCCTCTATGTATCATAAATTGATTGGCTCGTTGAACTATCTTATGTTGATTGGGTTGTATGCACTAAAGATAGAAAGAGCACTTTTGGTTTCCATTTTAGCTTGGGCTCTGCTATGATATCATGGTCAAGTAAGAAGCAAACTTTTGCTGCTCTTAGTACGGCTGAAGATGAGTATATAGCTACCTATTCAACCTATTGTGAAGCAGTTTGGCATCAAAAGTTGTTTGTTGGTTTGTTTGATTAGGTACTGGAATCGACCATTGTATATTGTGACAATCAAAGCTGTGTAAATCTTTCTTAGAATCCAATTTTTCATGACAGGTTGAAGCACATTGAGATCAAGTATCATTACATCTGGAATATTGTCCAGAGAGGAGTTGTGAGGCTTGAATCCATTCTTACTAATGAGCAGGTTGTTGATGTTTTGACGAAGCCACTATCCCGGATGAAGTTTGCTTATTTCAGAGAAAAACTAGGAGTTGATAAGAATCCATCTCTTGGAGAGATAGAGCATTGATTGTATAGCATCATGAGATTGACAATCTTCCTTAGGCTTAGCTGAGAGACCATGGTTTATGGTCAGGTAGATTGCCTAGTTACTCCCTTGCATCATTGAGATTGACTGAGAAACCAGTGTGGTTGGGGAGTTTGATTTTGAGGCTTGGAGCGATCCCATAAGTCATTGTGTTTGACTGAGAGACAAGTAGGTTTGGTCGGGGACACTGATTTTTTTTTTTAAATCTCTTCCTTGAGTCATTGTGTTTGACTAAGAGACCAAGTGGACTTGATCAGGAATATTGTTTTTGAGTACTCTTTTTGGTTAGTTGCTTAACTGAGAAACCATTTCATATGGTTGGAGAGTTTGGCCTCATATTGATTGATCCCATGGCCAGTTGGGTCCTGACCTTGATGCCATTGGGTTTTTGGCTTATGGGATGAGTTTGATGCTATGTATCTTTCCTTATGATGAGACTTCTACATCTGAATTTGTGATCTCTCCCTTAGGTCATTACTGAGAAACCAATGAATTGGTCAGGGAGATGGATCTTGAGAGAGAGAATGAAAAGTACCCCCCTATCTAAGAGGGAGTGTTGGAAAATGGTAACTACGGTTGGTATTTTCATTGGAAAAAAGAAAAATGACAAATTGTTATTTTCCAGCTGCCAAAGTCGGCCTTAAATGGACAAGTCGGCCCCACCACTTGAAGGGGTTCGACCCCAAGGTTAAAACCCTCCTCTTGACTCACATATATATTGGGCATTCGTTGACCTCATTTGGCACCATCACACATCTCATTCATTCGACCAAACACAAGAAGATTTGTTCACACGTGCAAGGAGAAAGAAGGAAGATTGACTTCTGCATTGGCAGCTCATTTGACTTCAGTTGACCATCTTTGACTTGATTTGTTTCTCTTGTTTGATCGAGTTTTGACTCAACTTTGAAGGCCGAAGTTTTTTGGTTCGTTGAGTGTCTTTGAACGTAGTTGTGTCTTTGTTTCTGGGCTGCTGACCAAGAGTTGACCACAGGTCAGCTTCTGATGTTTGACTGAAATCTTGACTGTGGAATTGCAGGCCAAATTTTGGCCCCTTTGACCAGCAGGGTCAGGCCGAAATTTGGCCCTCTTGTGCAGACTTTCATTGGGAGAAAGTGTTAATTTTTTCTTTCTCATTTGGTTGTTTTTGACTTGGCAAATATTGAGGTCAAAGATTGGCATTTTGACTGGAATACTCTGATGTACATTGTTATGAATTGAACTCTCTCTCGTAAGGAAAGATACCGTGCTTTCCCCCTTGTGGGGTTTTGTTCCAATAAATTTTGGTGTCTCTTGTTTCATTGTTTTATTGTGATCTCTATTGCTCTATTGAAGTTTATGGTTGAAATTTTCAAGTATAACTGCTTAATGATTGGAATGCTCTAAATAAGTCAAACTGTATCATTGGAAGTATTTATTAGTTTGAAAATTGCTCGTCTTGTTTGCTACTAGAAAATCAACAAAATGAAGGAAAGAAAATAATAAATATACTTTTGCAGACAGTATAAGTGTTCTAGCCCTTGCCACTCTAGTTTCTCTATGTAAATTGTTGTCAATTGTTCAAATTTTTAATTAATGTGTCAAAAATGTTTTACGGGTTTAAGTTACTTCGAGTCCATTTTCCGTAGACTATTTAGTTCCCAATATATGACGTAAATGTCTGTATTAATTTTATTTTTGACTGACTTGGTCTCTTCTAAGCTTCTTGCTATGCTAATATATGATATGACTAATATATGATATTGAGGTCAGAGATTGGCATTTTGACTGGAATATTCTGATGTACATTTTGATGAATTGAACTCTCTCTCATAAGGAAAGATTACTGTGTTTTCCCCTTTGTGGGGTTTTGTTCCAAGAAATTTTGGTGTCTCTTGTTTCATTGCTTTATTGTGATCTCTATTTCTCTATTGAAGTTTATGGTTGAAATTTTCAAGTATAACTGCTTAATGATTGGAATGCTCTAAATAAGTCAAATTGTATCATTTGAAGTAGTTATCAGTTTGAAAATTTCTCATCTTGTTTGCTACTATAAAATCAACAAAATCAAGGAAAGAAAATAATAAATATACTTTTGCAGACAGCATTAGTGTTCTAGCCCTTGCCACTCTAGTTTCTCTATATGGATTGTTGTCAATTGTTCAAATTTTTAATTAATGTGTCAAAAATGTTTTATGGCTTTAAGTTACTTCATATCCATTTCTTGTAGACTATTTAGTTCCCAATATATGATATAAATGTCTGTATTAATTTCAAGGTTGCATGAAACAGGGAAACGAGTACGAGTTTCCGAAATGGGCACAGGTACGAAACATGACCCCCCAAATTTTGGAAACGGGGAAACGCGAAAATATATATATATATATATTAGGACACTTAAGAAATATGCGCAATCATAAAGCATATATGATACATTCTAATTTATTACATTATGATAAAATTGTCAATTGTCAATGCATAAACTATAAGTCTCTAAACTTACATCACATTTACTCATGAATGATCACATAATGAAAATAGAAATATCCAAAATCAGCGACAAGAAATTTCTAATTTCTTGTCTCGTGCTTGATTAGGAGTCTCCTCCTACATAGTTGAACGACCTTAGTGCTCTTGATTAAATACAAGTTTCATACCCTAGTACCCTACATGCTCTTGATTATTGGGAATCTCCCCTGCATAGAGGGCTTGGTTCTCTTGATTAAATACAAGTTCCATACCCTAGTACATGATAAAATCCAATGGAAACCATTGCAATCCCCCCAATCCTGAAATCCTGAAAAACAGATAAGTCTGTTGGATTTTAAGTGAGATCTAAAATTCTACTTTCTCCATATGAAATCCAATGAGGGCGAAACCACTCTCAAACATCCTAAGTCATTTCATGGTAATGTTAAAAATTTAGGTAGAAGGATGAATGAAAAATAAAGGAGAATATCACTTTTACTTTAAGAATTTAAAATTACCATGAACTGCATATGCCTCAAACTTCCTGATGAACTGCATATCAACACTAGGGCAAAAGTTCACTTTTATAACTTTAGACAAGGATCTAGAAGCAACTAGAAGGCATTAGAAAAATCTACTTAAAAATTAGAAGACAAATTAATAAAAAAGAAAATTAAAAAAAAGTCAAGTTGCATGTGGAAACGGTATCGTGCGGCCCAGAAATGCGTTTCCAGCCATACTATCCACATTTCCACCTCGAGAAATGTGCCAGTACAGCCAGAAACGCGTTTCTAGGCCTGCAACTTAGATTAATTTTATTTCTGACTGACTTGTTCTCTTCTAAGCTTCTTACTATGCTAGTATATGATATGAGCATGTTATATGGCTATCATCTCATTTCACCAAACCCCAAAACGAAGCATTCAATAAAGCAATGAATATGTTTTCTAGGTTTTAAAATTTATAAATGTGAGCCTATGTGCAAGTCTCCTCTCCTTTCAAAGTCTTGCCTCACCTTCAAATGTCCTATAGGCTTAGCCAACAAGTAGGTCCACAAACAATTTTGAATAGACTTAGCAACTCAATTCAGCCTTCTAGTCACAAAAATGGATGATGGAGGAATACCTATCAATAACTTTGACTACTATATTCTCGTTAATTGGAAATAAACAAGAATACTTTGAACAACAACTATTACAAATACGAAAAAACATTATCAATTCAGAACCATCAAACCTATTTACTCTGCAGTAATTACACACCTGTTAACGTCAGGCATGCATACTCTCTACGAGTATATCTAGCAAGGGCCTGCAAGAGACATTGATTGTGTAAACAAGATATCACAAGTTAAAAGAAAAAGAAACAAAGAGTTAAAATGTTAAAAACTTTAAAGCAAACAAGTATGCTATTTGTTTGAACATTCTTAAATGAGAATCTTTGATGACACAAGAAATAACGTGATTTCTCTATGTTTAATGAAATAAAAGAAATATACCCACATAATGGGAAGTACAATTATAAATACAAAATCATGGGGAGGAAATATTATATTCTGATCCACAAATTCCTATAGAATGAGTCAATAACACGGTAATAGATAAAGGCAAAGTGCCTAAAGTATCTACCCAATATTTTTTTAATAATAAATATTTTGGGCTTTACCCAAACAAACAAACCTGATTTTTATGATTGCATTGCCATGTCACTTTTAAATTACTGCATCTGTGGGCCATCAAGGTCACATAGACTTTTATGGAGTCTTACATGCAGTTCTTTTAATCAGAGCATGTCCACCAGGACATGGATGTGGAATGAGAAGTCCTCCAACTTCCCATTAGACCAAAAATTGATGGACAGAGCATCTGCTACATAGCATTCCGATACTATAAATATAAGGGAGTTCCAACTTTTCTCCTTTATCCTAAGTTTCTAGGATATGGACATGAATAATGATACACGGACAAACACAAAAATGTCAAGTAATCTAAAGAAATTGGATACAAGATGGTTTGATTGGCCGTTTATCAATATACATGTAATGTCTGTGTCTGTGTCTGATAATAGAATATTTTAATGTGTGATACTAATTCTAAATCAGATTTCATGTAGAAGTAGAGTTGGCTGTCCCAATAATCCTACATTACTTACAAAAATGGATTTTCCTGCGTAGGCCTTTATCCAACTTTTTGTTGTTCTAAACATTATTGCTTGTAAGGTTCTAATTCAATTGTCGAAACAATGGCCAAAGTAGATAAACAACATAGCTGGCCTAATATCTCATTATCAACACATCATATGGTTTGAGGGAAACAAGCACCAATAACAGAAAAATAGTTTAATAGATTCCTTCAAAGTTAATGGTTGAAATAATCAGCATCAGCAAAAAATCGTCATGTGTCTGGACATTGGGACATTGGAAAAACTGGCAAAAGAGAGCAAAATCTGGCAAACCACAGCAAGCATTAAAAATTACCAAATAAATTCAGTTTTTCTAAATATAAACCAACAGCAACATTGAGACATAAATGTGGGAAACACACAGTATCAAAACCGGCTGAGTTTGAACCGGAAACCGGTCAAACTCGGCCACAACTCGACTGAATCTCGACCATAATGTAATCATCTACGAGAGTTAATATAAACTTGGTTTTCCTTCTAAATTGTCATCTATGGGCCTTATTCCCTTTTTTTCTTGCAAGATATTGTGTTATTCACTTATGTATAAATTTATTTTTATATATATAAAGATATATGACGTTTCGGACAATGTTTCCATTTTTAGGAGGTGATGTTTCTAAACGTACCTATTTCAGAAACTCCAAAATGTTTCAGCGCTTCGTGCAACTTATATCTCAACCTTAGCAATGCTGGCAATCAATGGTAATGTTAAATTCTTAAAGTTTACCTAATTTTTTAACATTACCATGAGAAGACTCCGGATGTTTGAGAGTGGTTTCGACCTCATTGGATTTCATATGGAGAAACTAGATTTATAGATATCACTCAAAATCCAGCAGACTAATGGTTTTCAGGATTTCAAGATTTAGGGGATTGCAATGCTTCCAATTGATTATGTCATGTGTGAGGGTATGAGATTGGCATTTGATCAAGAGCATGAATCCCTTTAAGTACCTTGATATCGGTGGTATTGATTGTTGAACTTAGTTGATGTTGGTGGTATTGCTTGTTGAACTCCTCTACCATGGCCTTAACAAAAATGTACCCTTCACTCAAAGGAAAATAGTTGGTTAGGCATGCTAAGCTTTTTCTACCATATCATAAGGTTGAGGAGATGAACCCTTCACTCAAACCAAAATCATTGATTGTGCATGTTAAACTTTTTCAATTTCTACCATAATATAAAGTTGAGCAATCCAAGTCTAAAGACTTTGAGCTAGATGGTGTTTATGTAGATCTTGTTGATGATCCCATTTCTAATAGTGTCGAACAATGATGATTTTCATGAGTGATCATGTTGATCAATGATTTGTAGTTTTGATGTCTAGTTTTCTTGCTTCTACTACTACTACTGAGGTTGTAGACGAGTCTGAGGAGTCCTTAGACGCTAAGATAGAAGATGTTTATGTAGCTCATGTTGATGATCCCATGTCTAGTAGTAGGGTGTTTGATCATGATGAGTAGTGATCATGTTAATCACTAATAAATGTTGTAGGCTAGCGGCCCCATAGCTTGTAGCATTGTTTTTGGACTCTAGAGGCCATTTAGAGCCTCATTAATTATGTATCTTATTGCTGATATGTATTGCACTTGTTGCCATTTTGATATATTCACCTTTACATGGTATATAGATGAGAAAACTTTGTATATTTTGTCTCTATTGGTTTGGAATCATGGTTTTAAATCTTAAAAATGTGAAAATTCCTTAAACACAAGAATTCCTACTGGAGCACTGATGATATTTCTTCTACTTGTTAGATTTACATGAACAAGTTATTTAAAGTTTCCTAAGGTAAACATCGCAATACAAACACTGCAACCTACACCATTTATCATGTCCCCATTTTTATTCTTCTTCATAATACAGCCAGGATGGATTTTCAGGGCAAGGGATGGCCAGGTTAGTGGAGCAGTTAATGTCATCAGGGGTCCCAATGGAGTTTGAGGAGTTTCTATGAGGATCGATGGCATTCACTTGGTATATTCCATCATCTGCATAGTCTGCCTTTCATTATGGTGCGTTTCGACAACTTTCAGAAAACTGAATTATTAGTGGACTTGACTCAATTGATTAATCTTAAGGTGGCATTCCGAGAGGAATACGTGGCAAAACACCTCAGCATAATAGCTCGTTGGAAACGGAACAAGAAGATCTACAAGATGGGATGGTTAGATATGATTTTCAGTGACTTGAGGAGACGTGGTGGCCAATTTACCATTTTCCCACATTAAAAATAATATTTTAATTGAAATAAAAGAGGGAAAAGTGTTTCATGATTAAAATAATGATAAAATAGAAGGTTCTAGAGCAATCCATCAAATCTATAAAAGAGGAAGAGACCATTAGAGGACATCTTGGCTTTTGATATTGTTTCTTGTATGTGAGGTTGAGACCCTGGTTCTCTACTCCAGCAATAGCCCCAGGAAGGAAACCCTCGAGTGATTTAGTGAGAATCGGTGAGCACCCATCTCTTTCCTTGGTGAATCTATTCAGGGTTCACAGGTTGCAGTGTTTTCGTTTTTTTAATTTGTCTTGGAGGTTGATTGTGACATTATTGTACATCAATCTGAGACCATTTATCTCAGCTATATGGGTCGTGTTTGCATGTAAACCCCAATTCCTCTAATATAATAAAGTTGAGAAGTTCTTGTTCAATGTGTTATGTGATTGCATTGTTCTATTGGCTTATTTTTACATGGCAATCTTCTGTTAAATGTATGATAGATTTTATGTGAAGAGCTTGTTCCAAATTTTTCCCATTTGGGACATTACAGTGGTATCAGAGCATCGAACTTGGCTCAGCCTATGGGTTCGGGTTTTCAGTTCAATTCTAAGTATTCAAGGGTTTGTCTTGGAAGTGCCTAGTCATCCTTAGTTGCAGAATTTTTATTTGGTGCCAAGAGTCCGAAACTAAGAATTTTGGTATTTTTTGACCAAAATTTTAATTTATGTCCACTTATTTTAGTTCTTGATGGGGTCGTAAGCCAAAATATTATTCTTGGGCCAAGTCGTGAAGGGGGCAGCATCTCATTTTCACGCACCTATGACAAGCCCCATGTTGGAAGGGTGTCCAATCAGAAAAGTTGGGGCCCATTCTTTTTGGTAGAGAGGCTGCTTCTAGAAGTGGAACGAGGATGTAGCAAAGGGCATGTGGTTGTTAGTCAAGTTGTAAATATATCTGAAAGAGTCGTCCAAATTATTATATTCTAGTAGGCTGCGACATATTACAGTGAAGTGCATGTTCCAAATCTATTTTTATAAAGGTCGATACCTTTTCTAATCCTCTGTACGTCAATTGCAATCAAAAGGTTTCAATAGAAGCCGAGTCAATTTGTCGATTTTCTCACACATAAGTACCAATCTGGGGAGACAAGTATACTACATGCTCATTCTCCTAGACACGGATAGTGCCATATTATCGTTCTTACAGCCAATTCATGAAATGTTGAGTCTCTGAGAGCCGCATGCATGCTGATACAGAGAAGTTACCGACACAGGGGCCGCTTCTTGTTGAATTTGGGAAACAATTTCAGAATTTGTTAATGGTTAGCCGCTAACAATCTATTGGGTTAAGAATAAGGGAGTTTTGTTGAGTTTGTGGCAGCCACAGAGTTTAAATCAACGTTTCGACTATTGCAGAGCCAGTGCTAATTGTTGTATCGGTGGCATAATTCACAACTGAGCCGTGAAGCAACGATTTCAAATAAAATTTGTGCGTGAATGCCAGTGAATTGTGCAATTAAAGAGGGATCAAAGGACCAATGTGAAAAGCCCAACTTGCAATTGAAGGATTCCACGTACATTCAAGAAGAACAATAGTCCTAATTTTTGGTAGCATCGGATGTGCTCTAACCTTGAAAATTGGTGGAAAGGCTAAGGCACATGAGATCTCCAAAACCCAGAAATCGTTTGGAGAAATTCCACCCAGATGAAGAATTATTAAAATAATTAACATTTTAATGAGTTCCCAAGTCTAAACTTAGGAAAATAAAAATATTAATGTGTATTAATAAAATATGGGTGAGAAAGTTCTAAGTAACGAGGATCAATCCAGTTCTAATCTTAGTCGTTGATTAGGGACTTCATCTCGGTCATTGAAAACTCGATAGGAAAAGTATAAGAGGAGGCTTGAGGGTCAGTTGGAGAGACACCAAGAGAGATCAGTCAGTTCAATTTTCTGGGGCGAGGTTTGCAGAGGAAATCGAAGAAGTGATCAGTTGCAGCGAGGGGCATTTCAACAAGGGATTTTCATCTGAGGCTGAAGAATACATAGCAAAGAGGCAACGCAATGCCAAAGAGACAGCGCAGGCTCTAGAAGGGATGACGCAAAGGACGCAGAAGCCATAGAGGTTGATGCAAAAGCCATAGAGGCTGACACGGGCAGTGCAAAGGGTCGTAGAGGCTGACACTAAGCTTCAAAGGCAGCGTTGGGGAGATTTTGTGGGGCAGACTGAGAACAGATCAGCCATGAGAGGGTGACACAGTTCCAGACCAGTGCTTGGAGTAGCTTTCGCTGTCTAGCACAAGGAATAGCCAAAGTCACTCTGGGGTTGATCATCCGGTTGTTGATTTGCAGGAATATTTGTCTCCAGATTAAGGTACTACTGTCGAGGATATTGTGAGCCATTTCTGGCACCCTAGTTGTATTCAAGAAATCTGCTTAATAATACAAACCCTCTATATGATGCACTGATTTTCCCGAATTGGGTTTTTCCAGGGACGATTGCCCAAAAATAACGGTGTCCCCTGTGTTATTATTCATGTTTACTTCAGTGCATGATCTGTATATATGTGAAGGCTACAATAGTGTTTACTTCGATGTTTATGCAATTAAATAACTTGTTAATGTAAAGAACAAGTACGAGATTGTAAACCAGTAATTGTAGTAGGGGTTTCTGATGTGCTAGATTCAAGAATTTTCACATGGTATCAGAGCGATTGCAGATCATAGGCAACTGAAGGCACCAGCTGAGAAATCTGAGAATTTGCAGCAGAGAACCAGTTGTCCTAAGATACAACGTTGTTCCAGAGCTGAAGAGGCGAGAGGAGTGACGCAGTGCAGAGAGTGTGACACAGAGGCTCACGCGGTGCCTGCTTCAGCATTCTAAATCGGGAGAGGAAGATGCATTAGCTAGGAGGAGCCCACATAGTAGTTGCGTCAGCCATCAGGGCCAACGCAGAGGCAGAGGAGGGCAGATCAGGTCACGCAGAGCCATGTCATCTTTCGAAGCCAGGAAGGATTGATGCAATTGGTCGGGAGGAGCAAATTGAGCCCACGCAGAGATTGCATGGAGCCTGAAGGGCTCAAATTCTTCGAGTTGTCGGGGCTAAGGGAGTTGTGTAGATTTTGATTTGTGGAGCTGGAGGGACGTTGTTTCTGTTAAGCCAGAACAGTGTCTATGGAAACTGAACCAAGGTAGAGGGAAGCAATACCTCGACAGATTTCTAACCAAGAAATATAGATCCAGGTTGCAACGGCGAAGGAGGATTGGAGACGAGTAATTTGACAGTTGGCAAGAGAATTTCCGAGAGGGAAATCAAGACTCAAAGGTAGTCTAGAGAAGAGGAGCAAAGATAGCAGTGAACAGATTGAGGAATCGAGACAGATTGGATGGGGCTCCCAATTTTGTCATCTGGAAAGCTAGTATCTTGGCAATCTTAGATAAACATCGCATCAAGGACTATGCCTTGAAAATTGTAGTTGTCCCAGTTGACCCTAATGCAAATGAGAAGTATGAGAAGGCCAAGGCGAAGGCGAAATGCATGATCCTAGACAGGGTCAAAGATCATGTCATATCACATATTGTTGAGAAGAATACAGAAAGGGAGATGTGGCAAACGCTGACCACCTTATACCAGGGCTCTTCCGTGCAATGGAAGATGTTATTAGAAAATCAGCTGAGGTCATATTAGATGCAGAAAGGAGAGGAAATAAATCCGTTCCTTCTTAGGTTGCAAGGAATTTGCAACTAGCTTACTTTCATGAGGTCTACACAGGATCTAGAGTTCATGGTTAGGACTACTTTGAATGCAGTCTCTGACGATTGGGAGACATTTTTCTAAAGCATTTTGGGCAGAGCGACTCTCCCTAGTTAGGAGGAGATGTGGGCTGCTCTTCGACATGAAGAGCTCAATAGATTAACCAAGGCGAGGAGTAGCGATAAGGGAGTTCGAATCAAGAAAGAGGAGGAGGATGCAGCTCTAGCATCAGTGGGACAATAGGGGGTTCAGAAGAGGAAGAAGAAAGACATCTCCAAGGTCAAGTGCTTCAAGTATGGGGAGATGGGACATTATGCCTCTCAGTGCCCCAGGAAGAAAGGCAAGGGAGAAGCTTCCGACCCAAAGGTTGCTCCAGCAAAGGCAGAGAAGAATGTTGAGATTGATGAGGATTGTGCCATGAGTGCTCATGCGCCTCTAGGGAAGAGGTGGGGAGACATAGAGTTGTAGTCAAGAGGACTACAGAAGGGGGGCAGGATCCTTGAGGTGCTCAAACTCTTGGATCACATATAACTACAGGAGCCCTTAACAACAGTAGCATGATGATAGGTGTCGTGTGGAGCAAGGTGTGATGGAGCGACAAGGCAGTGCTAGAGTGCAGAAGTCTGTAACAGCGCAGTGGAGGTTGCAGCAGTGCAAGAGGCACAGAAGAGGTTGCAGCAGCGCAGTGGCAACAGAGGGAGCACAAGATAGCTACAGAGGTAGCTTCAGCATCACGAAGCTTCCAAGCTTACCAGGATGTTAGCGTTTGGGGTGAAGTCAGTTACTAACTTCTTGGTAACTGAGTTGCAGTGCAGCAGTTAGCAGTGGCAACGTTATGGGCAGCATGATGCAGCATGTTGAGAGGAGTTGCAGTACAAATATAGCAGTAGCAGTGGCAGTGACATGGGCAGCAGTACAAGAAGCAGCAGTGCAGTAGATGTGTGGCAACAAGCCAAAGCAGCAGTGCAGTAGATGTGTGGCAACAAGCCAAGCATCAGCATAAAGGACCGATGCGGAGGATCAATGTGATGCTTCTATGGTGAAGTATTGCTAGAGCACAATCCTCGCTAAGACGCAGTGTTGATTTTTGGTAGCATCGGATGTGCTCTAGCTTTGAAATTTGGTGGAAAGGCTAAGGCACATGAGATCTCCAAAACCCAGAAAACGTTTGGAGAAATTCAACCCGGATGAAGAGTTATTAAAATAATTAATATTTTTAATGAGTTCCTAAGTCTAAACTTAGAAAAATAAAAATATTAATGTGTAATAATATAATATGGGTAAGAAAGTTCTAAGTAATGAGAATCTAGCCAGTTCTAATCTTAGTCGTTGATTAGGGACTTAATCTCCGTCGTTGAAGACTCCATAGGAAAAGTATAAGAGGACGCTTGAAGGTCAGTTGGAGAGACACCATGAGAGATTAGTCAATTCGATTTTCTGGGGCGAGGCTTGCTGAGGAAATCGAACAAGTGATCAGTTGCAGCAAGGGGTAGTTCGACAACGGATTTTCATCTGAGGCTGAAGAATACATAGCAGAGAGGCAACACAGTGGCAGAGAGACGGCGCAAACTCTAGAAAGGCTGACATAGAGGCAGTAGGAGCTGACGCAGAGGACGCAGAAGGCCGTAGAGGCTGATGCACAAGCTGTAGAGGCTGACGCACAAGTCGTAGAGGCTGACACAGGCAGTGCAAAATGCCATAGAGACTAACGTTGAGCTTCAGAGGCAGCGTTGGGGAGATTCTGTGGGGCAGACTGAGAGCAAATCAGCTGGGACAGGGTGATTAAATTCCATCTTTATACTACACTAGTATGTATTATACCTCCCAATGTAGTTGAGCCATTGAACTCCTAGCACCACATTAGCCTTTGGTACATCTACCACGAAGAAATCATCCCCATGGTTAGCTTCAGTTTGGGGACATATCTGGTGCAATCTATCTGATGGCCACATAATATGGCTACTATGAAGCCATCAAACTCCTTTGTCAGAATTTCTCTTTGAACAACCATGGTTACATCTATGAAGTTGTAATATTCCAAATTGAAATTTACAGCTAATAATAGACACATGAACTAGGTTATAGAAATAAAATCACAAATATGCATGCACCATCAAAAAATCAAGGAAATTGGGCAAATAAGCTGAGCCATTTTATTAATTCATATGGGTAAATCAAGTATAATAGGATGAGGGTCATAGAGCCTAGGCTTGCTACTGCAAACATGCCAAACCCAAGTGGAAGGATTTGCACTAAATCCACCAACCCCTGGTGACCCCCATGTTCGAATTTCTAAGTCTAATTGTTAGAAACCCTTCATGTACTTTCTGATTTATTTATGCCTACTTGTTCTATTTAATTAACAAGTTATTTACCATGTAAATACTGAAAATAAATACAAGTACATGCTCAACACATTACAAATCATCAATTGAAGGAAAAACAAGCACACAAGTGACACCATTGTTTTTGAACCAATGTCCCCAGAAAAACCCAATGCGAGAAAACTGGTGCAGCTATCTGAGGGCATTCTCTATTGGGTGAGCCATTTCTGGCACCCAGATTGTATTCTAAAACTGCTTAGTACCTCTCAGTCAGAGACAGATATCAACCCCAATCTACCCCACGAAATCTCCCAGCGTCAACGTCTAGGGTTTGCATCAACCTCTCTGGCCCAGTGTCACCCTAGCGTCACCCCAACTGGCCCTGCGTCAGCCTCTGGGGCCCCTGCGTCACCCACGTTGGTTCTCTCTAGCACTGTGAAACTCCTGGCTGCCTTTGCGTGGCCTCTGGCTAGTTGTGCATCAACCCTCTCCCGGCTTTTGCACTAATGCTCCTGGTACCCTCTCTACCTCTCTGCTTCTGTATTCACTGCCCCTCAGCTGCAACTCTGATCACTCCTTTGATTTCCTCAACAAACCCTGCCCCAGAAAATCGAATTCTTGATCAACTCGGTGTGTTCTCCAAGTGACCCTCCAGCCTCCTCTTATACTTTTCTCGTTGACAATTCAACGGCCAATATTAAGTCTCTAATGAATGGCTAAGATTAACTCTAGCTTGATCCATGACTTTTGGACCCTTCTAACACAGTTTTATATTAATTCACATTAATATTTTATTTTCCCTAGGTTTAGACTTAGGGACTTCACTAAAAACATTATTTATTTTAATATCTCCCAAACTGTTTAGAATCTGCCCAAACCATTTCTGGGTATTGGAGATCTCATGTGCTTTAGCCTCTCCGCCAATTTTCGTGGCTAGGGCACATCCAATGCTACCCCAAATCAACACCCAAACAAATTCAAATCATCCAATTTGGTCAAAAAATGCCCCACAGATTGATATTACTAAATTATGCCCAAATCCACCACGAGAAATTACTCCCAACTCCGGCTAATCCTCCACTTACCTCCTATCTCCAACCCTTATCTCTCCACAATTCTTCTCCCTTCTTCCCTTGCGCAAGCTAAACCAGAAATCCCTACGCACTTCCAAATGAAGAGAATTCCGTCAGACATATGTGTTGCTCTCTATCCCTACAAAATCACCACAAAATTCCCAGCTCCAACTAGGCAAATCCTCCTACAAATAACCTAGACTCCAACTCACTAAATGTTGCACCATAATAAATAACTCGAATTGCCTCTATGCCTAAGAAATATGTAGAGCTGGGAATATTGTTGTCAATGAAGATCTACGAAAGCCCAACAGTAGACTCTCTAGATTCCCAACTAGGGAGGCACTCGAAGTCCTCCAAAGATGGGGTGGAATCCCGCCTGGAATTGTTGTGCTAAATAGCACTCTACCCTTACACTAAACAGCTCCAAGAG
The DNA here is from genome assembly GCA_000404065.3 of Pinus taeda. Classification (NCBI taxonomy): domain Eukaryota; kingdom Viridiplantae; phylum Streptophyta; class Pinopsida; order Pinales; family Pinaceae; genus Pinus; species Pinus taeda. The sequence goes on along the minus strand of APFE031390531.1, from coordinate 61,401 downwards.
AAGATGAAACGTTAAGTGTAATAGTCAAAAAAAATGATTAGCAAATGTGTCCATCCTCCTTTTTATAATTTCTCAGTACGCTCCTAGACTCCCTTTTTAATTATTATTTTATTGGTGGGGATCATTTTCCACTAAGTGGCTTTTGCGTCCATTTTAATAAAATAATAATTTTCCACCAATCTCCAATAAAATAATACTTGCCATCTCTCTCCAACATAATATCTATCATTTTTACTTAATATTACCAAAATTCCCATGCTCACAAAATCGGGGATATTACAATCCTCCCCACCAAAAATTACTTGTCCTCAAACAATGCTCGAACAAGTGCTCCCTCTCTTTACTGGCCTAGATTGTCACTGCAAGTAGTACCAAGGTCCCAATTGTGCCACTAAGTCACCCTGAATCCATGCACCATCCAATCATAAATGAATCCCTCGATAGTTCAGTCCCATGCTAATCTCAAAAGGATGCCACCATGTCTACACTACACCACTCTGATTATCATTGACTGCCCATCGTGCGCATACCGTCCTGGCCAAAGCAACCAGCCCATGC
>APFE031390531.1:29785-58305 GCA_000404065.3 Pinus taeda | reverse complement strand
GGCAAGAGCATAAGCTATCTGATCTGTACCCTCCTCTCCTGGAACCTAATGGTGAAATATCAGTAAAGGAAAAATACATCCTGCCCAGGGAAATTTTGGCATCAATACATGATTTAGAAATTTTTCTCTAGATTTAGATAGCCCTAGTAGATTTCACATAAATGTCTAGGCCTCCTTTTTCATTGCATATTTTTTAAATCTATATGTGGAACTAATCTTTGGTTGAATTTTGTAGAAAGGAAATTTCTAGTTGGATCAACGATCAAGCATGAGGGAAGCCTTTGGAAAGACCAACCCACTCTTGATATGCTCTTGAAGCAACTCTCATTTGTTATTTTAGTCCCATAGCCGAATCTTCCAAATTGTCTTGCAAGGGTACTAGCCATAGTTTGTATACAAGCCAAGTTATTTTCAAGTTCAAATTATTTTTTTCAAATAATATTGTGCTTCATTGTTGTAATTTGTTATTCAAGAGCTTGATGATGCCTAACTTCGAAGCAAAGAAGAGAGTTTACTTATACTCTTTAGCTTAGCCCTTGTAAATTATATTGTATATACACTTCATTTTCTTGACTAATTTTTCAGCTAACTCTTGATTTGTTTTGCAGCCATATTAACTCATTTTTCTGGCAGCTTGAAGGAGGACTTGTTTGAGACATCTAACGCACGTTTTCAGGACCTATTGGCATAGAAATTTGCAGCCTTCTTGGTGACTGTTTGCAGCCCTATTAGTGACTGTTTGCAGCCTCATTTGTTGCTGTCCAAAAGGTTCCAAAGGCTGCCACTTATCCTTAGCTAATCAGGGGCTTGAGGGAAGCCTACCCTCTCGTCCTAGCACATTTCTTTTTGGTTACTGAAGGCTGCATTTTTGGGAAAATTTCTGAAACAAGTTTCCAATTTGTAGCAGAGGATCATTGGCACCTTGTAGCCACCTCTCGTCGTAAAAAATTGTTCTTATTTCCCAAAGGAAGGATCTTAGTGCCTAGAAGTTGAAATTTATTGGAAAAGAGTCCCCAAATCTTGAAGCCTTTCTCTCACATACAAAAGAAGGTTCATCATTGTGAATTCCCTCTTTAATAAAAAAAACATATTTTCTTGTGAGGGAGCTTAGGAATTTTCCCATGATATCCCTTCTTCCCATTTAGAGCGAGGATCTTTGCTTGTGGATGGACTAATCTCTTTAAGTTTAGTTTCTCTAATTCTCTTTTGCTAATCTCATTCATGCATGGTTAGTCTCTTAACATAACATTCATATCTACTTTCATTTTACATAAATTGAGCTTGGTTTAGTTTGCCATTTCCATTTCTCGAATACTTGTATTGTGCAATCTACTACAACACATGCAATATTTCTCTTGAGCAAGCAAGTATTTTACATTTGTTTGGCAAGCCTAGACTAGTATACCTATTCATCTACTTGGTTTCACAAGCCTCTTGAATACATTGTTTCATCATCTTATTGTCAACACATGTTAATATGGCATTTTGATTATTGTTGGTGTATCAGTATCTTAAAGAATTCTTATGTCATTTCATTTGAAGCAATTTGGCATCTATTTCATTTTCTTGCAAGCAATATCTTTGGAACTTGTGGAGCTACATTGAACTAATTTTAACTTTCACTTTCCCATTGAATATATTGGTGCCACTTACTTGAGCATTATCTCTTACTTTTTAAGCATTGATATCAATACTTTTCTCTGGAAACAATAACACACAAGCATTTCACTTGGCCATTTTAGTAGTAGTTTGCATCTCAAAAATTTACCTCCAAGCATAAGCATGTTTGTATAGACAACATAGGAACAAGTTGTTGAAAAGTGTAACTAGGTTCGATCGTGATAATGACGTGTAATTGTGATTTTATGTAATTGATGAAAAGAAGAAAAATAAAATTATTATTGTAATGCTTGTCTCATGGGTTTCATGAGCAAGGAAATTTACTTTTAGTAATGGCTCCCATTGTGAGCCCTTAGGATTTGTCATCTAGTCATAAAAGTCTAATTGAGTCAATGTCATGTATGAAGGACCCTTCTTGGGCATGTTACATTTTGTATGAGTCATTAAAATTAGTATGAAAGCCCTCCAAGGCAAGCACAAGACCTCTCCTTCAAGTCGGCTTAAATAAAATAAATGATCTCCTCCAAATCACATCGGCTCACCCTCTAATAAGTCGGCTTATTTTGATGAGGAAACAACTATAAATAGGGCAGCTCAGCATCATTTCAGGCAGAGATTTCTAGTCATCGTCAACTCTATAATAAGAGGTGCGAAGCTCACTAAGGAAGCCTATTATCAAGTGAAGTAGGGAAGAGTATAAACCAGGTTCTTTTTAGGTTTGTTGTTGGGTTAATTTCCTCTACACGTGTGAGGTAGCAAGAGATCAGTTGCAACAAAAGGAGCTGAAAAGAATAGAAGTCCTCTTGGGTAGCCGAGTTGGAAGAAGGTCAAGTCAAGAAAGAAGCCAAGTAAAGCTAGAAGAAGACCGTATCCACAGCGAAGAAAATTAACACACAAGACAAGGTTTTGTGCATGAGCTAGGGTTTCTAAATTAGGATTGTAGACCTAATTCAAGGAGGTCGAAGGGTTGAAGTAAATGGAGGTCAAAGTGGAAGAGGAGCCAAGAAAAAGGAAGGAGCAGAAGGTTGACTATCGTTGTCTAAGGATCTCATCAAGGGATCTTGTTTCTTGGTCTTGGAGTGGCAAATAGGTCAAGGGTCTTGGTCTTGGTATTCGTCAATTGGAATCTCTATATGAAGAATAACTTGTTCGGACTTTCCTCTCAAGTGGGAGAGGTTTTGGCCCCAGATGATAGCCTATATTCTATGTCTCTTGTCTCTTTATGGTTGATGCATTGGTAGTTGTTTGATGAAGAATAACAGTATAATAACATAAGTAAAAGAAGATCCTAATCTAAGAAGTAAAAAGAATTCACAACAAGTTACTAATAGAAGAGAAATTGCTTAACTTTGATGCCCTAGATTTCTCAACATGGTATCAGAGCTAAGGTGACGAAGTCAAGGAAGGGCATCTTATCAAGGGACACTCAAGGATCAAATCTCAAAGAGAAAATCATCTTGAAGTCAAGATCTACAAAGGAAGCAACATAACCCAAGATCAAAGAAGTTTACAAAGAAGTATTGGGATTGTCATCGAGAAAATAAGGCCAAAAGCCAACATCTACTCAAGTTGAAGAGATCTATGAATCAAGGTAAGAGAAGCACTTGAAAATCAAGATCATATCATCAATCAAAGAAGCATTCCTGGGATCTGCTCTCAATCAATTTGAAGTTGAAGTGTCTTGAAGACTATTCTTCCAAAGGAAACTAGATCAAAAGGCATTGTCCTCAAGATTCTAAGGTGATATCTCTCTCAAGCAAGATCCCTACCATTGAAGGCATCATCAAGAAGTCAGCATTGATATTCATCAACAAAGTCTCCATCATCAAAGCATACAAGGGATCTCCCTCTTTGTGGGAACAAGAATCCTTACTGAAGAAAACTATCTCCATCAAGGAGAAGTTTTCTACCCTCTATATCATCATCAACATCAAGGAAGCAACAAGGAGAAGGATCATCCTATCAAGTATATTTATGTCCATATCTGAATCTGTCAAAATGACCTTTTGCAAGGAAAGCAACAAATTGGTTGGGGCTTCAAACTATGTTGCATGGAAGAAAAGGACAGATCCGAATCTCATTGAAAATGAGGTTATGGAACATGTCAAAGGATCAATCTCTAACCATGAAAGGAAGATGCTCAAGCTCTTACAAAGTATATGAAGGGGGAAATTAGGGCTCAAAGGATTCTCATAGAATCCATCAAGGATCCACTCATCCCATATGTATCAAAACTCAAAACTTCAAAAGAAATCTATGACAAACTGGTAGAGTTGTATTTTGTAAGCACTATTGGAGAAGTCACCTCATTAAGGCAAGAACTCTACAAGCTGAAGATGTCAAGGGAAGATGGAATAGCCTCATACTTTATGAGGATATCTGAAATCCAGGATCAACTACGAGATCTAGGGTAAGTCATGTTTGATAGAGAAATGACTACAATTGTACTAAATGCACTACCAAAGGAGTGGGGCAACTTTACTTCAAGTATTTATGGGAAGAAAGAAGCTACTCCATTCCAAGATCTATGGTCTCTATGCAAGATTGAAGAATCTAGACTAAAGGCCAAATCTGACGTGGGAGCAAGTGAGAAAAATCAAGGTTATGCTACCATGACAAGAAGAAAGGGAAAATTTGGGAAGTCTGGTTCTCGGAAAAAGAAAAGGGACATGACTAAGATTCAATGCTATGGGTGTCAAGAAGATGGGCACTACAAAAGAGATTGTTCAAAGATCAAGAAGAACAATAACAAAAGAGGAAGAGAAGAAGCCCATATCATCGAAGAAGTGGAGGACGCTGAAAATAAGAAGTCCAAGAAAGAGGAAGTAACAGATCTCTATTATGACTGAGATAGTCTTCCTCACATAAGTTATTTCCAAGCTCCTAAGTCTTCTATTGTAAGATATGGCTATTATGATTCACTAAAAAAAATAATGGGATGCATCAAGCATTCAAAGCAAGAGCTCAGGAAATCATCACAGAGAAGCATGAAGGATATAGCTCTTGGGAACCTCATTGGAAACATAAGTGGCACCTATGGAAATGGAAAAGGTCATCCAGGTCAAGCTCATCATACATTGGAGTCTAGACAAAAGGAACATCTGCTAGATTCTTTGATGGAATCTTCATCGAAAGGTTCACTGATCAAGAGGAGAAGCAATTGTTTCATCAAGAATTCCAAACTTGTGGAATTCACAGGATGATGGTATGATGACATAAAAGGTTGAGCAGATCAAGGGATTGAAGCTCTTTCAATCAAGGAAGTTGTTGCGGGAAGTCTAGATGACTCAAAGAAAAATGAGGTATGTATGCTTACATTTGATATTGTAGAGTCATGTCATATGATTGTAGATAACATGGATCAATGTTCTATCTTAAGAGCATGATCAAAAGAAAGGATTTCCTCCTTCGAAGGAATGCAGAAATGCATGGGTCACACATTCACTAGATGAAATCAACATAATATGTCCTCATATGAAGTATGAGGTGGTTGACATTAAATGGAGGAACTCTGATTGGAAGTTCCTGACAATGAAATGTGTGAAGAAAGGAAGGAAGAGATCGTAGATATGCAACCATGGACAAAGGAAATCAACATCCAAAGACCAAGAAGATTTGACTAGGATATCTCCATGAAAGATATGAAGACTCTGGTGGAGTCTGAAAAATAAGAGACCCTTGACAATATATATCTTTGGGAGATGTGTCGATGTGTATGCGGGATGTTGATGCAAACTAGAAGATGTCATGATGAAAGACCATCACAAAGGTAATTTTGATTTAAGTGTTCATTTGTTATTTTTGAACAAATATCTGGATCCGCTTATGCAGGACTACCAATAGAAGATCTATGGATATCTTCCACCACCGATGCCCATGTAGTAGGATGAAAGATCCTTAAGGAAATATGGCATGAAGAAGGCAACATGGTATGAAGGTCGACCAGATATGGACAGATGGATCACTTTCCAATGATGACATGACTGACTCATGAATGAAAGTGATGGATGGTTTGTGCTCTATGAAGAAGTCCCAAACATGAAGACTCCTAGATAACAAAACAGAAGTTCATGACATCGTGAGGAGGAGTTCTTCAAGTAGTTGGTTGTCCCATCATCTCCACCTGAGGAGTTGTTGTAGGTCCCTCATTAAGAGGGACCCTGAAAACAAGTTTCTTACTTTGTAGAAACTTGGAAGCAAAAATTCCTAAGCCAAGAGGGAGCTTTGGTACATTCCTTCCATAGGAATGACTACATTCCTTTATTGGAATAGATATGTCCTCCCTAATTAAGAGGGAGAGATAGACACATCATTCTTGTCTTTACTTGGGAAGACAGAATGGAGGATTGGGTAAACATCCGGCATTCGATGCTCTTCAAGGATGTGTTAGGGCATCCAAGATAAGAGTAGTCATAGAGCACTGATATTCTTTGAGGACTGGGAATACAAGATAAGAATAGTCCTGGGGGAACACACCCTGAGAACCCGGGTGGGGTATTTTCCGAGAGAGACAATGATGAGGGTGTCTATATGTCATTGGTCTCGCCAGCATTGTGCTTAGATCTCAAAGAGAGATAGAGTTGTTAGTCAAGGCCTTGCTATGTGACAATGTTGGTTGATATGATGTTATACAGATGGGTTACCAATCCGACACTTCTTATGGCAAATTCTTCAAATTGAGAATGACCAATTACCATTATGAATACCTCCCTAGCTAAGAGGGAGTGTTCAAAAGTGTAACTAGGTTCGCTCTTCATAATGACATGTGTAATTATGATTTTATGTAATTGATGAAAAGAATAAAAATGAAATTATTATGGTAATGATTGTCTCATGGGTTTCATGAGAAAGGAATTTTATTTTTAGTAATGGCTCCCATTGTGAGCCTTTAGGATTTGTCATCTAGTCATAAAGTCAAATTGATTCAATGTCATATATGAAGGACCCTTCTTGGGCATGTTACATTTTGTATGAGTCAATAAAATAAGTATGAAAGCCCTCCGAGACAAGCACAAGACCTCTCCTTCAAGTCGGCTTAAATAGAATAAATGATCTCCTCCAAATGACACGTAGGCTCACCCCCCAACAAGTCAACTTATTTTGATTAGGAAACAACTATAAATAAGGCAGCTCGGCATCATTTCAGGCAAAGATTTCTGGTCATCATTAGGTCTACAATAAGAGGTGCGAAGCTCACTAAGAAAGCTTATTACCAAGTGAAGTAGGGAAGAGTGTCAACACATGTTAATATGGCATTTTGATTATTGTTGGTGTATCAGTATCTTAAAGAATTCTTATGTCATTTCATTTGAAGCAATTTGGCATCTATTTCATTTGCTTGCAAGCAATATCTTTGGAACTTGTGGAGCTACATTGAACTAATTTTAACTTTCACTTTCCCATTGAATATATTGGTGCCACTTACTTGAGCATTATCTCTTACTTTTTAAGCATTGATATCAATACTTTTCTCTGGAAACAATAACACACAAGCATTTCACTTGGCCATTTTAGTAGTAGTTTGCATCTCAAAAATTTACCTCCAAGCATAAGCATGTTTGTATAGACAACATAGGAACAAGTTGTTGAAAAGTGTAACTAGGTTCGGTCGTGATAATGACGTGTAATTGTGATTTTATGTAATTGATGAAAAGAAGAAAAATAAAATTATTATTGTAATGCTTGTCTCATGGGTTTCATGAGCAAGGAAATTTACTTTTAGTAATGGCTCCCATTGTGAGCCCTTAGGATTTGTCATCTAGTCATAAAAGTCTAATTGAGTCAATGTCATGTATGAAGGACCCTTCTTGGGCATGTTACATTTTGTATGAGTCATTAAAATTAGTATGAAAGCCCTCCAAGGCAAGCACAAGACCTCTCCTTCAAGTCGGCTTAAATAAAATAAATGATCTCCTCCAAATCACGTCAGCTCACCCTCTAATAAGTCGGCTTATTTTGATGAGGAAACAACTATAAATAGGGCAGCTCAGCATCATTTCAGGCAGAGATTTCTAGTCATCGTCAACTCTATAATAAGAGGTGCGAAGCTCACTAAGGAAGCCTATTATCAAGTGAAGTAGGGAAGAGTATAAACCAGGCTCTTTTTAGGTTTGTTTTGGGTTAATTTCCTCTACATGTGTGAGGTAGCAAGAGATCCGTTGCAACAGAAGGAGCCGAGAAGAATAGCAGTCCTCTTCGGTAGCCGAGTTGGAAGAAGGTCAAGCCAACAAGGAAGTTGAGTAAAGCTAGAAGAAGACCCTATCCAAAGCGAAGAAAATTAAGGCATAAGATAAGGTCTTATGCATGAGCTAGGGTTTCTGAATTAGGATTGCGGACCTAAGTCAAGGAGGTTGAAGGTTTGAAGCAAAAGGACGTCGAAGTGGAAGAGGAACCAAGAAAACAAAAGGAGCATAAGGTTGACTATCGTTGTCTAAGGATCTCATCAAGGGAACTTGTGTATTGGTCTTGGAGTGGCAAATAGGTCAAGGGTCTTGATCTTGGTATTCGCCAATTGGAATCTCTATAAGAAGAAGAATTTGTTCGGGTTTCCTCTCAAGTGGGAGAGGTTTTGGCCCTGGCTAATAGCTTATATTCTGTGTCTCTTGTCTCTTTATGGTTTATGCATTGGTAGTTGGTTGATGAAGAATCACACTATAATAACATAAGTAAAAGAAGATACTAATCTAAGAAGTAAAAATCATTCACAATCAGTTACTAATAGAAGAGAAATCACTTAGCTTTGATCCCCTATATTTCTCAACACAAATTTTCCTAAAAACTTCTTCCATTTGGTACTAAGTAAGGTAAAGTGCGTGACCCTATAGCTATGAAGGTAGCTTTGTCCCCTTGTAGGAATGATGACACGCATGACTTACAAGGATTAGTGCCTCCTCAACCCCTCTTCCTTGCAAGTCACCCCAATCTTTACCCCTTGTTAAGAACTTTGAAAGGAGAATTTATCACTTTAGTATACGCATATAAATTAAAATTAACCAAGTAAACTTCACTTCACATTAGTTAGTTTTGCACATCATCTTAATCAATTCATCTTGTGAGTATTTCACGTTTTACTTGCAATATTGTTATTCAATGCACTTGTCGTCGTGATGATTATTTATCTCATTGTTATTTCATGTCATTATCTATTGCTACTTGAGAATTTCCTTTACAATTACAATTCCTATTTCTATTTGCAAGTGATACTTTACTTATTCATCTTGATCTAACTTTGGTTCTGCAGGATTTCTTATCATTGTACTTCAAATTTCCATTTGAGCAAGTACTCATTATTTACTTTGAGCAATTATGTGTTTAAGCAATGGTCTATACTCTTTATCTTTTCAATGAATTGTCAAATATTGCTCATATATTTGCTTGTTTACATCTTGAAATCAAATCACATTTGACAAGTAGTTCCATTAACCTTAAGTCTCATAGAACCCCACATTTCACTTCATTAACCTTCCCTTAGGGACCACCCCCCTAAGCTTAACTAGGAAAGAGCTTTATCAAAGATAGTTGGGATTAGGTGACAGCCCCTTCTCTTAGTTTTCCACCAAGATCACACCTCGTGGGGTTGAGGATTTTTCCCACATCGACCTAAGTGTGCAAGCGAGGCAACAACAGGTCTAATTTGACAAAACTCTAGTAGCACCTCCCCTGGTATTTTCATGGACTTGTAAAAAACCAGCAAGCAAAAATGGTGAAATATGCCCCAAAGGCACTTGAGAACACCCATAATTGTTAGTAGAAAATGCCCAAAAATTCCATGTGAAATGCTAAGGAAATAAAATGAAACTTTTGCTCTAAAACAACCAATAAAAACCATGTTTAATGAGTTTAATGAGTTTTTCTTGGTTGATTCTATTGTTGTTAGCACAATAGTGAGATATGCTGAGAAATCAATGCTAGTAAGATTAAGGTTAGATTTCTCTTTCTTGATAATTACTTGTGAATTATGTTGGCTTCTTTTACTTATTTTTTATGTTATCTTTCATCAAGCAATTACCAAATTATGGGTGCATGAATATCACAAAAACACAAGACACAAGATATAGGCACTTTGCCCGGGAAAAACCCCTATCTAGGGGAAAACCCAGTCAAAAATCTCTTCCTTCAATAGCTTTCTTTGATACTCTTCTACCTAGACAAAGACCTCCTCCACACCAAGCCAACCTCTCCTTCGATCCAACCTTCAACCTAGCAGCAGCAGCACTTCGACCCTTGAACTTTGACTTGGCAGCTTCTAGCATCAACAACAACTTCGACCTAGACTAGGAGACTTTGATCTCCTAAACCATCCCACACGAGAGAGAGAGAGAGAGAGAGAGAGAGAGAGGCATCAAAATTTCAATTATTTTATTCTCCTTCACCTAGACCAAACTCGCACTCCTTTTGGACCCTTCCTTCAACTTCGCACTTCTTCCCAGCTTCCAGCTTCCAGCTTCCAAAGATCGGACTATGCATGAGACAGGGAAATGCTCAAATGAAGTCGAACCACCTTGTATATATAGCCTTCCTATGAGGTTGAATTTCCTTTCTTGAGGCCGACTTGAGCTTCTTGAGGCCGACTTGAAGTGGAGGTTACATAATTTATTTTTAACTCAAAAATAATTCTTTTTACATCATTCAAAAGCCCAAGAAGGGTCTCATTAAATATACAATGACTCTATTGACTCTTTATTAATCCTAGGAGTCCTCAATGGGGACTTTGACTAATAAAATGATGACCCAAGCATCAAACCCATGCTTTAATAAGTCATTGTAACAATAACAATAATATTTTTACAAATACATTTTATGAAGACCGAACCTAGTTACATTTTTCAACACTCCCTCTTAACTAGGGAGGTATTCATACAGAAGATCTCAAACTATATGAACTATGAAGAGTTGAGGCACCGCAATGCCATGGACTAGATTCTTGACCAGGGAACTCTATCCAAGGTCTCTCAACAGTTTAGGCACCACAATGCCATGGACTAGATTCCTAACCAAGGCAATCTATCCAAGTGGGACTAAGATGGACTAAAGCTTTCAACCTCTCTAGGTACCATCAAGCTTACTTGCTAGCCATCAACCCAGGGATCTAGGTGTGTATCCGAGCTCAGAGCTCCATGACCAATGCTACCCTCCCTACTTCAAGAACTAGACATCAACACATAGTGTCAGCCAAATGTCCTCCCAAGCAATGTGTCTCATACACAAGGCCTCAACAAATCTCTTCCAAACTTTTATCATCATCAACCAAATCAGCAATATCAAGCAAACCAAGCATGCTTCTAAGATACTCAAACTTCCTATTAGGAAGAGACTTTGTTAGTATATCAACTACCTAATCGTCTGTCGAGACATACTGTAGCTTCACGATCCCATCCTGCACCAAGTTCCTAATATAGTGGAACTTATTGTTGATATGCTTCATCCTAGTATGAAACACGGGATCTCCAAACATCTTGATACAACTTTGATTATCACAATTAATCACAGTAAGATCTAGAGGCTTCTCAAACAAATCTGTCAAAAGCTTCCTCAACCATACAACCTCCTTTCCTACTTCACATGCAGCCACATACTCTGCTTCAGCACTACTCAAAGCAACAGGATCTTGTTTTCTACTTCTTGTCGCGCAGAGTGTCTAGGCACCATGACAACGCTCAGACCTAGGGTTGTCACCCGGATCTCCGATCTCTCCGTTTAAGCAGTCTCCCTGAAGCAAGCTAAGGGGGGTAGACCCTATGGGATAAAGGAGGACCAACTGGGAACTAGCTGGTTCGGGAGACAGCAAGATAATTGACTACTTGATTAAGGCTCAACTAAAATTTTAAATGATTTAATACCAGTGCCTTGAGGAGTCACTGATCCAAAATAATCAATTAGCTGCTACTGCCTATGAAATAAGTGACGATTGCTTGAAAAAATTGCAAAATATCTAATAAGATGTAAAGAACATTAAATAATCCAAGCAATGATTAATTTCACCAGATGCAAGATGCACAATATTTTAGCAAATAAATTTCAAAAGATTTAAATATTTGAAGCAATCAAGAAATTTAAAATGCTCACTAATTTCATAAAATGATTCACCACTCTCATATAGCTAAGCTTTAGATAAAATTTAAGCACAATTGACTATATAAAAATGACAAACATTAATCCCACATTTAAAATCTTTTAGCCTTAGCGAAAAAGATACACCCAAAATTGTAAATGTGACAAATCCTTAAGTGAATATGCCAAGACTAAATGTCACAAAAATGTTTCGACACAATTAAATTTTTTATTTTTATTTTTTTATTTTATGATATATATGATTTTTTTATCAAAATATACAAAAGTATCTAAATCTAAACTAAATGAAAATGAAATTTAAAACAAACACTACATATATACAAATGAAATGAAATTTAAAACTAAAAGAAAATTTATTAAAATCTAAATGAAATGGGAATATTAACAAAAATAATTAAATTCTAAACTATATAAAATCAAATCTAATTCTAATTAAAAATTTAAATGAAAAGAAAAACAAGAGCCAACCCTAAGTCATACGATTACATCAAAATCGAAATCTTATGTTGTTTCTCTATAGGTTTGATAGCTTGATGGCCGAAGAAGAAGGGACAGGGCCACGTGGGGTTCGACTTGCAGGTTTGTAGATCAAGGGAGAATGAGGCAGCATTGAATGATTTGCGAGGTATGTAGTGAAGAAAAAAGTGAGAAGGGTGGACTGTAGGTCAAGGGAAGGTGTAGGGAATGGGGAATGGATCAAGCGGCAGAGGGAGGAGCAAGTGCTTAATTTGCAGGTGGGGATGGCAGCATAAGGTAACTGTGTGAAGACTGCGTGGAGGAGTCGGCAGCCTGAACGGAAGGTTCAAAGGCTACACGAAGAGAAAAAACACAGGGTTAATGTGCATGGAGGATGATAAATGCAGGTCGAAATTTGAAGCTTGCTGCGTGGAGAGAATAGTTGAGGCAGCAATGGAGAACTAAGTGCTAGAGGGACGCGGAACATGTATAGCAAAAGCGTGGAGGTGAGATGGACTGAGGGATAACGTAGATAGGAACCGAAGGAGATTGAAGGTTGTGGCTGCGGAGAGAGAGGGTTTGGCAACATAAGGAAACGAGGATGGACAACGTGTGGACTGGCAAAATGGTGTAGGGAGGAAAGCCAAGGAGCTCTGGCCAGGTAGCACATAGGTGAATCGAAGGGCAGAACTGAGGGTTTTGCTGGTGATGAAGGAACCACAAGTTTGGGCAGCATGTGGGCAGTGTTGAAGGTTGCGTGAGGGTGCCACAGGAATTAAAGCCGAGGGAGGAAGGGACAGAGGGTTCCGGGGAGCGAAGGACAACGAGAGGGAAGAGAGATCGCAGGATTTTATGCAACGTTGAAGGATGTGTGGAGATGACAGCAGTTATGGAGCAGCAACAGCACAATATAGGGATGAAGACACAAGTAACCGAGGATTGAGTAGACTGAGGAGAAATGGACGTAAGCAGAGAGGAGTATTGACTACGTGGAGAGATTGGCAGCGGGGAGAAAGGCTGCCAGATAACATAAAAATTTTGAGATTTTCTATTAAAAGAAAAAATTTTGACCTTCGGCAGCAAAGAACCTAAAACTGGTGGCCCAGAAACCCTTGAACAAATGATTCTCAGAAAACTTAATTAAAATCTTAAATCTTTCTGCTTCGAATTCCCTGAGAAGACCCCACAAAATTTTCCAAATATGAAGTGAATATTCCTACCAAAACTGATCTTGAGGCCAGATCTTACCCTCCAGGGCCTAGATCTAGTTTCGGACAAAATGTTTTTTTCCGATCTGCAACCTGCAACAACAAAAAACCGAGAACCCAGAAATAATATATGCAATGATGAAACTAAAAAACCAACTAAATAATTACAGTATTCACGGGTTAAAGGCTCTAAGCAGCCAAATTTATCATTATGCCACACATGTATTTTTTAAGATTTTAAATTTAAAATGAGGTGCTTTAGAAAACCCTTCATGCATTCACAACAGAGGATCTAATGATAAGCCCGGGATCAAAACCAGCTAGGCTCTTCAGAAAACGCTTTTCGGGAGTTAGCTGGTTCAGCCGAGAACTTCCCCAAACGCTCGGTAATCTCAAAAAAAAAAAAAAAATTCCTGCACAACTTAATTCAACCATTAATATAGAGAGAGAAAATGACAATGAAATTCAGATCTAATGGAGATACCTACCATTATATTTAGAAATTAAACTATCATTCAAACCCTAGTGATTAAACAAGATACCTGTGTTTAAATCAATCTTCAATAAGTTAACATCAATGGCTGAAAGTAAATCTATGCAAGAAAATAAAACATCTTACAGCATTTCCCAGGAGCAGAGATTAACCCCAAAGTCTTTCTTTATTTGCACATGAAAAACGATTACAAGAAAGCTTTCACTCAGCACACGACTAAAAGGTCGAATCATCTCAATGGACAACTGACCTCCTATTTAAAGAAAAAATTCCCAATGGCTAGTTCGAGTGATCCTTGTCAAAGCGATCTCGACCGTTAATGATAATCAAAAAATCTTTCAATCTCATCCGTCAAAAATAATGAGGAAATTCGAAATTATCATTTAAATGCATTTTAATTAATTCAAAAATTTAATTTTTGAATTAATTTCCTCAAAATTTTGACTTTGACTTAACCCAAGGGACCAAGGGCCTAAAATTTAGCAAAATAATCATTTAACCTTAGTCCCTGGACCCTTTAAAATTTAATTTTTTAAAGGAACATCGAATTTAGCCTTTGGAAAATTTTAAAATACTTAGGACCTAGGACTTATGAGGGGATAGAACATTTTTCTAACCCTCAAGACACTTTTCATCATGATTTTTACATTTTTACATCTCAAGGGGGAAAACCCATTTGACATAGACCCTCATAGACTACCCAATTATGAGACGCAAACATAATCTAGCAGATCAAGCAATTTGTAATAAAATAACCAACCAAATAGTTAAGGTTATTCCCAAATCACTTTTACATAGACTCAACTTAGCACACTAGGACTCCCCTAGCATTCGGGTGTCAAAATCCATTCCGGCTTTGAGGTTAGGCTGAAGGAAAACTCTGCCGACCATGGGTCGGTGAGACAAAAAACCTTTCGGAACGTAGATCATCACTAGAAGATTAGGTTTACCTAGTCAATTACCTACATGACATAGATCTGCTAAGATTATTTACAATTTACACATGCAGACTGGGTTTACAAAATAACATGAATAGGCTGATGATGATAGTCGAATGGCATGGACACGTTGATCAAGCGATATCCCCTTTGTGAAAAAAGGGGGTGTACTGCTACGGGTAGTTGACACGTGGTGGTCAACACTACTCATCCATGAGATCATTGCAGATCCCAAACTAAAGCATCCTCCGGTAGTGCTTCTCCCATCAGTCTCACTGCCACCCCAATTTGAATTTGTGAAGCCAATCAATTTGGCTTCCTTGCTGTTGTAATTTAGGCAGTGATGTATTGTACCATGAATATATCTCAATATATGCTTGGTAGTTATCCAATTATCATGACAAGGCTCCAACTGAAACTGACTGAGGATGTTCATAGCAAAACATATATTTGGCCTAGTATTTACTAGATACATCAGAGAACCTACCAACTGACGATAGGAGGTAGGATCCACGACACTTGAGTTGGAGCTCCTCAACTTCTTGAGATTGGTGATCATAGGAGTAGTCATGGGCTTGGGATCCATCATCCCAAATTTCTGCAGCAACTTGAAGATGTACATTCCTTGCCCCAAATATATCTCCCTAGGATTTTGCCATGCTTCCAAACCTAGGTAGTAGTGCATCAGTCCTAGATCCTTCATCTCAAATTCAGTTGCCAGCATCTTCTTACATTCTTGTATTCTTTTCTCCATACCAGTGATGAATAGATCATCCACATATAATAGAATAATGACTGGCTCATTATTCACAACCTTAACGTAGAGATTAGGATTAGTGAAACTCTTTATGAACCCATTTCTCAGAAGGTATGCACCTATTCTTGCATACCATGCCCTAAGAGCTTGCTTCAAACCATACAGGGCCTTCTTGAGCCTACAGACATGAGTGTCCCTGTTATTTTCTTCAAAGCCTTTGATTTGCTCAATGTATACTTTCTCATCATTGGTCCCATTCAAAAATGTTATATTCACATCCATTTGATGGATGTTCAATCCCATTGTAGCAGCCAACGAAACCAAAGATCTAATGGCAGTATACCTTGTAGTGGGTGCAAAGGTTTCTTCATAATCTATGCTTTCCTTTTGAGAACAACCCCTTGCAACAAATTTGGCCTTGTATTTGTCTATGCTTCCATCAACAGAGTGTTTGATCTTGTAGATCCATTTCAAGGTGACAACCGATTTGTCACTAGGTCTAGGAACAATTTCCCATCCCCATTCTTCATGATAGATTGATATTCTTCCTGCATAGCTTTCTTTCATACTTCTTGATGAGCAGCTTCTTCAAATGTAGATGGTTCTGCTTCAATTATTCTTGTCATATATGCAGCATATCCAGAGTATCTCTTTGGCCTTTTGCTTTCCCTGAAGGTTCCTTTCGCAGCTCCATGCCCTTCAACATCTTCAAGAGTGGTTTTTAACCAATTTGGCCTCTTCCTTGTGCTCAGTATGACCACAGCTTGAATAGGCTCACTTGGTCCTTCTTCTTCCTATTGAATTGTAGAAGGGTTGTCGAGTTGTACTTCTTCTTCTTCAAATATGGGTAGATATTCGTCAACGGAATCAATAGGAATATCCTTCAATTTTTTGTAGGCTTGATTTTCATCAAATATAATGTCCCTGCTTACTTCAATGTGTCTCCCTTCTTTGATGTGGGTTCTATATGCCTTTGAAGAGAGACTATAGCCAATGAAGATCCCTTTAATGGTTGTAGAATCCAACTTCTTTCGCTTGTCCTTTGGAACATGGATATATGCAAGACTCCCAAAGATTCAGAGATGGTCCACACTTGGCTTCTTTCCTGTGAATGCTTCCTCAGGCGTCATATTATGGAGAATTCAAAGAGGACTTCTATTTTGAATATATATGACTATCATTGTTGCTTCTCCCCATAGAAACTTTGGCAAATCTTGACAAAGTAGCATTGTTCATACACCTTCTTCAATTGCACTATTATTTCTTTCGGCCACTCCATTTTGTTCGGGATAGTAGGGAACAATAAGATCCCTCTTAATTCCTACTTCTTTACAATATGCAATTAATTCTTTTAGAAGTGCATTCCCACCAAGGTCAAATCTCAAAGGTTTTAACTTTCTATCGGTTAGGGTTTCCACTTCACATCTAAACTCCTTGAATTTCTCAAATACTTCATCCTTTTTCTTCAAAAGATAGAGCCATGTCTTTCTAGAGTGATCATCGATAAATGTTACATAGTAAAGATGACCTCCAAGTGATTTGTCAAACATGGACCCACACACATCGGAATGTATGAGGTTTAATATTTCTTTAGACCTTGTTTCACTATTTGAAAATGGTTTTCCCAAAGAGCATCCCTTGCAAACTCCTTCATGATCTTCTTTGATATCAGGGATGCCATGAACTAGATGTTTAAGAGTAGGAACAACTTTGTAGTGAAGATGACCATATCTTCTATGCCATAGCTCAATAGGAGATATTTCCATATGAACTATGGCTTGCGGAGGTGGTGTAATGACTCTATACAAACTTCCTTCTAGGTGTTTAAGAGTAGGAATGACTTTATAGTGAATATGACCATATCTTCTATGCCATAGCTCAATAGGAGATATTTCCATATGAACTAGGGCTTACAGCGGTGGTGTGATGACTATATACAAACTTCCTTCACAAACTCCAATGACCCTAACTTTATCAATACTAGAATCTTTTCCCCAGGCTAAGACATTTCTATCAACTAAAGCAACCCTATCCCCTTTATCTTCTAAGCAAGAAATTGAAAGAAAATTCTTTTTCAAACCTGGAACATATAGTATGTTGTTGAGATGTAGTTTTGCTCCATTCTCTAGCTTCAAAGATGAAGATCCGAAGCCTCTAACAGCATAGCTTTTGTTGTCTCCTAATTCCAATGCATGAGAGGATGGTTCCTTTGATAGAGTTTGTAGTTGCTTACTTTCCCCTGTCATATGCCTTGAAGTTCCACTATCAACGATCCATACATTATCATCATTGAGGGATCATGTTACAACTAAGAGCCCTTGACTTATGACCTTGTTGAATTAGTAGTATATCTTCTTGATCCATCTTTCTGTAGAAGTGAATCAAATTCTTATCATAGAGGGAGAAATCATTTCCTTTAAGCCAACGAGGTAATTTTCAATCTTCTTCAACCTTAGCTCTGAAACCATGTTGAGAAATCAATGCTAGCAAGATTAGGGTTAGATTTCTCTTTCTTGATAATTATTTGTGAATTATGTTGGCTACTTTTACTTATTTGTCATATTATCTTTCATCAAGCAATTACCAAATTATGTGTGCATGAATATCACAAAAACACAAGACACAAGATATAGGCACTTTGTCAAGGCAAAACCCCTATCTAGGGGAAAACCCAGTCAAAAATCTCTTCCTTCAATAGCTTTTCTTGAGACTCTTCTACCTAGACAAAGACCTCCTCCACACCAAGCCAGCCCCTCCTCCTTCGATCCAACCTTTAACCTAGCAGCAACAGCACTTTGACCCTTGAACTTCGACTTGGCAACTACTAGCATCAACAACAACTTCGACCCTTGAACTTCGACTTGGCAGCTTCTGGCATCAGCAACAGCTTCGACCTAGACTAGAAGACTTCGATCTCCTAAACTAGCCCGCGTGAGAGAGAGAGAGTCACCAAAATTTCGAATTCTTTCTTCTCCTTCACCTAAAACTCGCACTCCTTTTGGACCCTTCCTTCAACTTCGCACTTCTTCCCAGCTTCCAACTTCCAAAGATCGAACTATGCTTGAGAGAGTGAGATGTTCAAATGAAGTCGAACTGCCTTGTATATATAGCCTTCCAATGAGGTCGAATTCACTTCCTTGAGTCTGACTTGATCTTCTTGAGGCCAACTTGATGTGGAGGTTACATAATTTATTTTTGACTCAAAATAATTCTTTTTACATCGTTCGAAAGCCCAAGAAAGGTCTCATAAATATACAATGACTCTATTGACTCTTTATTAATCCTAGGGGTCCTCAATGCGGACTTTGACTAATACAATGATGACCCAAGCATGAAACCCATGCTCTAATAAGTCATTGTAACAATAATCAAAATCCTTTTTACAAATACATTTTATGAAGACCGAACCTAGTTACATTTTTCAACAAAATAGGCCTTCAATATGCTAGATTTGACAATAAAATCTCATAGAAATGAACAAAGGAGTTTGAGTAAAATTTTTAATGTTTATGTGTAAGAGAAGGAGAGTGTGGATTCTTCAAAGCACTTGGAGACTAGATTTGGTCCTTGGTGGGAATTTGTTTCTTATGTGGTGAAGTAAGTGGAGAACCTAACCAAAGTGATTCACTTCTCCAACGTGCCTGTAACAATTCATAAATCGTTGCCAAAAAAAATTGTTAATAGATAAGTGTTCCTTACACATGAAATCTAGAAAATAAGTCAGTCAACTTCGAATCACATATAATCTAGAGTTCCAAAATGTAAAAAAGAAAATAGACTAATCAAATAACCAACTTTGAAGAGTCTATTCCTATTAGGTGACAACACCCCTTCAAAGGCCTATTATAACAAAGAATTTAAAAGCAATGCAATATAAACAATTATACCTCAACTGAGATCCAAGCAACTACCCAAAGATGAACACACCATGTAACCTCCAAACCCTTTTTTATTAAAAATGATAGAACAATACAATAGCAACAGAGCTTCCCCAAGAGTTCCAACTCTTCCACACTCCTAACACTAAATTGCACCAGAGGCAAGAGCTTTGAATTACAAGAAATGAGGGAGGAGATCCTAATAAAAGCATGATAATCCCAAGGAGGATAAGAATCCTAAGGAGTGATGATCTCAAGGGAGAGTACTAGGCCACAAGGATGGCATGCGTAGCCTCCAAGAGAGCATGTGTATCTCTCAAGGAGTGTGTATCAATGAGAGGGATGCATAGGCTCCAAAGAGGGAGTGAACTCCCGACACTCTCCACTTAACTTGTGGCCTAACTAGGCCTTCAATGAGACCCAACTTGAGTCCTAACTCGTCCTCCCAATTCGTAGGCTTTAATGAGACCCAACTCGTCCGTCAATTTATGGGCCTACTAGGAGCCAACTCGGCCATGCCAACTCGTCCTCTTAACTCATCACTTGACTTGTAGCTTAACTCCTTCTTGAATGCCTACTCACTCATCCCAAGTATTGAGAGCCTCAATTGACTATAAACTTGTTTTCAACATGTTTTACGTTATTTAATATCCTAATTTTATTGTCTTTTTCCTCGCTTTTTTTTATTAAAAGTCATTTACATGAGGAAAATCAATATTTTCCACCCAAAAATGGGTACTAAGGTAATGTCGGTACTTTGAGGATAAAAAATGGATACCTGCATTGCAATATTCCTAATTGGAAAATAATAGTAAATACCAAAAACATGAACTAGGAAAGATAATTAAAATTCAAGTCCAAGCACCCAAATCAGAATGCCATAGAAAATAAGCAGAATAACTTAGCCACTTTGCTAATCAATGAGAATCTAAGTACATAATGAGTAAGAACAATGAAACCTTGGCTTGTTATGCAAGCTATGCAAACCCCAAGTGAAATCTCGCTGACCCAACTACTAAAATGGCTCCAAACTGATAATGCACACTACCCAGAAAAATTGTTATAGATTGCCAAATGGAACTGGTCATCATACTCAAAATAATGCCCGGAATGCTCTAAAATTGCAACCACAAGCTCCTCCCCTCAAACCCAAAAATACCCAGAAAAGGTTTTGCCAATCTCCAAGCCAACATGGAACCCACAAAATGGTGCAAATGCCCCAGCTAACCAGCAATTCCCCCTGCTATAAGAATGAGGATTTCAGGCCCAAATGTCGTCCAGAAAATTCTGTAACATTAGTCGGAGACTCCTCTCAATAAACCCAGAAAGAGTTTGGGCTAAATCTGTTGAGAAATTGAGAGAAATTTAAATATTCGATTTCTCTTAACTATGATAACTGCTTGTGATATTAATTCCTTAGATTCTACTTCTTATTGTTAACATGAGTTATTATCATCAACCAGCTATCAAAACAAGAAGAACAACAATGCACAAGTACACAAGATATTGGCACCAACCCAAGGTAAAAACCTCTCCAAATCGTGAGAGGAAAAACCATTTGAACTCTTTCTTATAGAATCTTTATTGAGGAATTCCAAGACCCAAACTTTGACTCAACAATGCCTTCAACATCAAAATGACAATACCTCCAAACAAGTTGTCGCCTTCTACAATTCTAAACAGTATAGCAGGTCTGCAACAAGAGTATGACAGTCAGGAAATATGGTTTAGGACAGGCTCATCTAGCCTCCTCTTATCCTCGCACTTCTTGTAGACTTATCATACATATAATAACCTTTTGATTTGAGCTTGATCTGAGATCTCGTGATGCCAAAGGAGACTTCTCTAGAGCAACGAGAACAGGACCTTCCGCTTCAAAATGTAGACACACGTGCTAGGAGAGTTAGGGCTCTTCTAGCCCTTTGATGACTTCAATCTCCTTGGCAATGACTTCCTCCTTCAAACTGCTGCTAGATCGGACCTCTAACCCAATAACATACTCATATAAAGTGATGCCTTAGATCAGATCAGAATGTCGCACATGTGAACAGACTTGATGATGAACTCGGATGAGGGAACAAACTTCCTCATTGATTGCAGCTACCTTTTCTTCGACCTTTTCATTTCGCTTTTCCTTCACTGAATAAGAATGAATGTGTTGTGAGGAGGTATCAACACTGCCTTTACATAGGCTTGCCTCCTCATCTCTAGGCCAACGTGATCCCTTGATTATGCCGACATAATAAGAGGCTTCCAGAATTACCCAAATGAATTATTTCAAGCGGTTTCTTTGCATCAATTCAGTGGGTACATTTTGGATTATTTCATTGATGATCTAGAAGGACTTTTACAACAATTACATTTACAAGTGTAACAATACATGATTGTCTTCATTTTACATGACTCATCCTAAGGCTCTCAATTGGAGCCACAAGAAGACCAAGAAACTTCTTGAGCATTGAACCCATGTCTCAAGCAAAAATATAAAAATTTTCTTGATACGAAATTATATCATTACAATATTTGATATTATGAAGACCGAACCTAGTTACACTATTTTCAACACTCCCTCTTAACTAGGGAGGTATTCATACATACATGGTACATGGACATTCTCAATACAAGAGTTCTCATAAGAAAAGAGTCGAAATAGTTATCCATCTGTTATAGCATCATTTCAACCAACATTGTTTCCATATAACAAGACCTTGACTAACCACTCTATCTCTCAAATAGATCAGAGCACAATGTTGGCGAGAGCAATGACTTATAGACACACTCATCGTCTTTCTTAGGGTCATACCCACCCAGGTGTTCTTCGAGTATGCCCTACTAGGACTATTCTCATCTTGCGTTCCTAGCCCTCAAGAATATCAGTCCTCTTGCCCACTCTTATCTTGGATGCCCTACCACATTCTCAAAGAGTGTCGGATGCCAGATGATAACTCAATCGTCCATTTCTTCTTCATTCTTGGAAGACAAAAATGTAGTGTCTATCTTTCCCGCTCAAATAGGGACGACATATCAACCAGACCAAGCTTGTCTCTAAAATACACAAGCTTCTTGTTCTGAAGCGATTTCGTTAATATGTCAGCAGTGTGCTCATTGGTGGGAACATACTCCAGCTTCAGCACACAATCTTGCACTAGCTTCCGAATATAACGATACTTGTTATTAATGTGCTTTGTCTTCTCATGAAACGCTGGGTCCTCAGACAGTCTTATACAGTTGGTATTATCACAATGAATAGTTGTAGGGGCCAACAGTCCTGCAAACAAGTCAAATAACAATTTCCTCAACCAGACCGCTTCCCGGCTGACTTCATATGCTGCTACATACTTGGCTTCAGCACTGCTTAAGGCAATTGTCTCTTGCTTCCTGCTCATCCAAGAGACCATAGAAGATCCTAGACTGAAGCATCCTCCAGTAGTGCTCCTTCCATCCTTTTTGTTGCCTCCCCAATCGGAATCAATAAATCCTGTCAAAAGTACATCTTTTCCTTTCTCATATTTTAGGCACTGATATATGCTTCCTCGCAAGTATCTCAGTATATGCTTGGCTGCCACCCAACAATCATGACGGGGCTCCATCTAGAACTGACTGAGAACATTCACTGCAAAACATATATATGGCCGAGTATTTACCAGGTACATCAGGGATCCAATTAATTGCCTGTACCTTGTGGGATCCACTAGATTGGATTCAAAGTTTCTTAATAGTCTCAAGTTTGTAATCATAGGAGTCGACATAGGCTTGCACTCCATCATATCAAACCTCTTGAGAATTTTGATTACATACTTCCCTTGACCCAAATCAACCGCATTGGGTTCTTGCCATACTAACAGTCCCAGATAATAGTGCATGGATCCCAAATCCTTCATATTGAATTTTGTAGTCAACTGTTTCTTGCATTGCATATCGAATTGGGAAATTTCTCATGCTCACAAAATTGGGGATATTACATGCATGCCCTACAAAACTTCCTAGTACCACTTTTTTATTTGTTAAATAAATTTTAATAAAAAATTCTCGTTCTGCTGGAAATTTTTAATTATTTAAAAATCCTATGAAAACCTAATGCAATTCCGCAAGACTCAAGATAATGCCTAGCATGGTAATATACATTGACTCTAGACTTAGAAAACACTCAAGACCTAGTTATTAAGACGCACTCCAGCGTTGGAGGATGTGAGTGAAAAAAACTCAATTAATTATTTATCGTTAAAAGGAAAAAAAAAATAATTAACTAAGTGAAAAAAACACTCTGATGTGACTTCCTTAATAACCAGCTCCCAAGGGGCTAAAGTCTTTTTACACGAGTTCATCATGCTAGTGAAGTTTTTTACAATTCCCCCATGGAGGTACAGAAATTGCATAGAGAAAGAAGAGAGAAGAGGAGAGGAGAAGAAGGGGCAAAATCGCCCTGCTGGACTTCTGGACATGAAAATTTGACTGGTGCCTTGTCCAACTTTGATGTTCTTTTTCCTATCTCTGCTAGGTACATCTGGCAGGTAACACTCGTTATTGACATCAATCCTAATACTCCATGCTTCATACACAGTATGAGATTTTAATAGATGAACAATGCAAGAGACAGAACTTAAGCATTCTCATACACATATTTAAAACACTTCACTACAAATAAGAGAAAATTGACCAGCATGATTTCACACAGTAAATGTACTGGCATGTGGCTGACCCAAAAATGTGCAAGTAAAATACACTTGAAGAAATCATTATTTTCTGTTGTATTCTTCGATGATTAGTATACAACGAAAGGGACAGACCTGGACTGCAGTAGCTGCTGCACCTTTTGGCATTGGAGCATCCTCATCAGAAAACACATTTCTGCCAGAAAATCATTCACCATCATTACGAAAAGGAAACCTAGTAAACCAATATTCAGATATAATTCATCCAAGATAAAAAGCCAAAATAAAGAAGAATACAAATTGTAAACTGCATTGTAGCTTCTAAAATCCTTCCAATATATGAAGAGATTCAATCATTGTCTACATTCCAGTATTAAATTAGTTTCAAAAGACAAGCCACCATGCTAAAGAAAGAAAATAACCATCTCCTAAAGTATCGAATTATGAATTGAAGTAGTTCACTTTCTCACATCATCATAAATATCCATTATCTATTTACGGAAAAGCACTTGTTATTGAGAGGTTGTTTCCCACTAAATAATTAATAGTGGACCAGTATTCTTTTTCTGCCAAGGCTCAAATTTGTCCCATCATAAAAAAGGAAAACCATCCATATAACAAGCCTGGCCAAATATTATACATGGCTCTATCGCAACGCTCTCCAAATAAAAAACCTCCAAAGAAATATCGCATAAATGAAATACTAGTTTGCTTCAAGGTATTAAAGATACAACTTCAGTAAGTCATTTTCCTATGGTTGACATATAATACAATTGTTTACAGCTAGTTAGCTGTACGAATCATTGAGTTTGCTAAGTGCCTCCAGTCTGATGTTAGATATTTTGTTAATGTAATGAAAAAATATATGAAACAGGTGTTACTGCCGTAGCTAAGAAGAGTAGCAGGTGACTTGTAGCAAAGGAATTATTTGAAAGTATTTAGAAAGGCAAAATTAAGTAAACAACATCAGGTGGGGCTTTGAAAAAGCAGTCATGCACCAAAAGAAAGCACATCGACTCCAAGACCAGGAAGTAGTTCTCCAAAAAAATGGCTTGATTTTATGCATTCATATATTCACCAATTCAATTATGACAAATTACATTCAAACTGCATCTAGTTTTGAGACCAGACAACTCATGCTCAGTCCATTCAGCTTGATAAGCTAAGGGCACTACATGGGGGAGAGGAAGCAGAAAAGCGCATATCTTTTAATAAAAGCCACAGTTTAAACCATAAAATCTGACCTGATGTTAGAAATAACTTCTTCAATGCATGTTTCAACAATTACAAAATAATCAAACCCTCTTCAGTCATCTTCAATAAGATATATTTCTGGAAAACATGCTATCTCATGATCCAACTTCTTTGCACAGGTTGCATATTTATTAAGTAACATCATTTAAAACGCCTTTAAGAACAACTAAAGGTATTTAAGAACAAGCAAGAGATTATAAAACACACGTGGTAAAGAATATTCCCAACTGAGTTAACAGCTACTGCAAATCAGACAAGCAAAACACATCCGAGAATTTGACTGCCCATTTATCAGTTTCTCCAAAAAGTAAACAAAGACGACATTATTCTCTTAGGCACTTCCAGCGAGTTTTAGTGTTTGAACAAGTCAGGCCTACCAGATACAATTCCAAACCATTTGTATCACGAACAATTCTGTTTTACATAACTCAAAACAGATTCTGCCCCTGACGATCTATCTCATCTATTTAATAGAGCCTAAGCAAGCCTATTGAGGACCAGAATGAATGCCATCAAGCTGCATCTATCACAAGGGAAAGTATCTAACCTCCAAATAACATGAGAAAGTTCATCCTTTGCAGCTTCAGGCAGAATAGCAGCATCATATGCTGCAACATTACCATAGAATATCTTTTCAAGGTCCTTCATCCACGTTGTCAATAACAAATTAACCTGTTTTCCACAAATAAAATGAAAGCCTTCAAACACTGAGCTGCATTACAACAAAAATAAGTAATGCAAATTCAAATAACTCATTAATAAAAATGGTATATGTTATGTAAAAAATTAGTTAGTATTTAATTTTAGGTTTATTATTTAATTTTAGGTTAAATTAGATGAAAGGGCACGATCAGAAGTTCATGCCCTTTCCCCAAAGGGTGCCCATGGCGATATATAAACCAGGAACCACCAATGTACACAATCATCTTTTATCAATTAATCATTAATATTATATTAATTATATATATATATATATATATATAATATTTCTTGCTGCTTCGAGAAGTTTTCCACTTCATTGGTATCAGAGCAGGTCAGTTCTCAGGCTGTCCATCCGCTGACTCCACTGTCACTCATTCCAGCTGCATCCCAAACCTCGCATCCCCTTCGTTGAAATCTTCATCCTATAACCCACGCATATCCACCTCCCTGTCCACACACTTCTTGCCTTACAAAATCCTTCATCTTCTTTGCGTGGGCTCTACGGATATGCTAAAACCCATCCTTCAGATTTCTTGACACCCTTTGGATACTTGATAAATTTTCTTCACAAAAGTATGCTAAGATAGCACCCAAACGAACTCCAACCAATGAGATAAATGCGATACAAAAACTCAGAAGAGTTTTACAGCCCCAACAAAAGTGACTGACCTTTTCAAAAACCGAATTCCCTCATAAAAAAGATAAGGTCCAGCAAATCAATCACATAGATAGGTTCCATACGCTGTGCCAATTTGCCTTTGCTCCAGATCAATTTTGTGTGTGCAGAGTCATCGTAAAAAGGTCTCAAAGGGTCACACGGCCTCCGTCCAACCTGTGGCAAGCTCTGCGGTTCTGTGTGGTGGACCTGGGGTTACTTGGAATAATTGCTGCAGTGACATACGCTTGCAGATTTTTTCTTTTGAACGACGAGAGGTGACCCATCAACAGACATGACTGTCCGCGGTAGATATATATAATATATTTATAATGTCAAATATATATATAACATTTATTTATATATAACGTCAAATATATAATAAACGTTTTTATAATAATATATTTAATTATAATATAGTTATAGATAAAGTATATAAATATATATTAATTTTAATTGTAGTATATAATATATAACTTTAATTTAGTTATAAGTTATATATATATAAAGTTAATTTAATTAATTAAACAAAACAAAAACTTATGTCATATAATTAATTTAATTTAATTTTTTTTAAATTAAGCTGGTAGATAAATACACGCCCCCACAAACTCGCTCAATTTCAACAATGACAATGGCGGATTTCCAAAAAAATTGTTTGATGCGGAGCATAAGATAAATAACAACCACGATGAGGTCAATAAAAGATTAGATGATTTCCAAATCAAGCTTAAGGAGCACGCTAACAATATCAAAAGTCTTCATGATATGACAAATCGAATAGAAATAAAGATGGAAAATCAGCGTGTCCAAACAGAAGTAGATCTCAAAGAGACCTTAACATTGCTGAAACTTCTGTGTAAAAAGATGAATACCGAACAACTACTACAAGAAGATGAAGAAAATCAAAAGCACAATTCATCAGATTCAACGAAATCAACAGACTCTCATGAAAAAGCCGAATCCCCAAAAAAATCAACGACACCCCACCAAGAAATGAGTAACGCGACTCTTACAAACAAGCAACTCTGGGATACCTTTACCAATCAACACCCCTTTTTCGCTCAACCATTAGCAACATACTAGCAAAGGGCAAAAGTTGAGATGCCTAAATTCGATGGAAACAAAAAAAACAATGTTGCATGGATAAATAAAGCAGAAGAATACTTTGAGATATATGACATCAATGATGATGACGAAAAGCTCAAGCACGCATCCATGAAAATGGAAGGGGAAGCACATAATTGGTATATGTGGTGGAAAAAGACAACACACGTCATTAGTTGGAGAAAATTTAAGGATGCATTCTTTAAAAGATTCCAAGGTGTAAAGAAAGAAGAGTTCTTTTCAAAACTCATCAAATTACGACAAAAAGGAAGTGTGGACGAATACACTCAAGAATGGGAGACCTTAGTCACACGAGTACCTGGGTTATCAGAATCTTGTCTAATCCATTCATACGTCCCGGGGCTCAAAAACCATTTAAAAGTAAAACTTGAGATGCATGACATTACATCAATAAAAGTAGCAAGACGAAAAGAAAAAACAACCGAAAAGAAATTCGAACCAATATTTTGGTCAAAAGCGGAAAAAACACATTCAAGACGAAGAATACCACAGTATGTGGACTCAAATAATACGAGATATGTTCCACCACATCATTGTGAAGATGAAAAATCTAATGTGGAAATGAAAAGGATAAAAGAGGGTAAATGCAAACGTTGTGGTGAGAAGTGGGACCTGTTGACCCTGCCGCCCGCACCTACCTACACAGTTAGCGAGAAAAGCCTTCAACCCCACAAGGTGTGGTTGGTGGCAGGGAACTCAAAGAAGGGG
>APFE031390531.1:583-29136 GCA_000404065.3 Pinus taeda | reverse complement strand
TAGGAGAATTATTTGAGTTAAATAAGATTGTCAATCTGAGATCTAAAATCAAAACGAAATATAAACAATAGCCATTAACCATACGATGAGCATGTACCACACAAATGACCAGTGCCTTAAAACGTTGTTATTTCATAAATGAAAATATTTTTGTTTGTATTTCTTTTTTTATGCTCAAAATGGAAACGAATGCTTTTAAATGAAAAGAGAAAATTTGCTTTGACTTTCAAAATAGAAACGAAGCTAAGAGATCAAGATACTTCCCTCTTGAGTAAATCTCTTTTTGGTGTCTTAAGAGCTTGATGGCTTGAACAGCATGTGGGATCCTTGGTATCCTGGGAGGTGACTATTCCCGCCGAAGAAGTCCTCGCCCTCCAACAGAGCTGGCAAACCTGTCGCTTGAAAACACAGAAAACACTTGCAAACGAATTGTTAGTGCAAAAGGGACTTGGCATATAGAGACCAAGTTGAGCTTGTCATTCAACCGAGAATGGACAAGCTACAACAAGTGTACAAGATATACCAAGCCCAGAAGAGATTTGAGATAGCTGCAAATCTCTCCTCCCTAGACAATAGTGCCTTCAGGCAAAATGAAAAACAACTAGATAGCAAATGAAAATCACATCAACATTAAACGACACAAGTATACCTCATATACCAAGGCATGCACTACACGAGAAGCTGCTAACCCCAAAGACTTTTATTTATTAATACGAATGCTGAATACAAAATCCGGCAGAGTCTCTGCCAGCCCAATAGCTCGTTCTATGATATTACAATAAGAGCCCAAGGCTCATATAAATAGGCAAATGGGAGGAGATCCCAAGGCAAATTCCAGTGACAAATGGCAATCAGGTGAAGATCCCAATGAAGAAATGAAATGACAAGTGGCCTGATGACAATCCCAATGTGAAGATAACTGTTGTTTGACTGAACATGTTAACTGCTGTGTGTATTGGCTGCCAATATAAACGCTGTTTGTTTGCCATGCAAGACTGCTGTAGCTTCCTGTTTTAATTGTTGTGCTGACTGTTGACTCCCTTTAAATCTGCGTATTGGCTGAAATATAACTTGCTAATTGTAATTGCTGACCTGCCCACATTAAACGTTGTTGTGATAGCTGCTGTTTTAATTTCCACGTACATACCTGAGCTCGGCTGCCCATATAAACAGCTGTAACTGCTGCCCACGTAGTGCTGATATAACTGTGTTAAATGTTGAGTTTAAACTAGTTGTGGACTGCTGTAATGACTGGGCTGCGTATTTAAATTGTTGTGTGTGGCTGTCAACGTGTGCTGGAATATCCACGTAGATGGGCTGTGGGTGCTATGTGCTGCCCACGTGAAAGCTGGGTATTGCCAACGTGAATGTTGCCCATGTGAATTGTTGTTTATCACCCACGTGAATGCTGTGCTGACCCGTTGACTATTTGACTGCGTTGCCCATGTGAATTGTTGTTTATCACCCACGTGAATGCTGTGCTGACCCGTTGACTATTTGACTGCCCACCGTGTAATATTTTCGTACGGACTTTGCTTGGTGAGTAATACGTATTACCTTTGGTGGGCTGAGGTGGGTCCCCCCCACTCACATTCCTTTTTTTTTTTTAACTTTGGACCTTATGATATTTGATTTAAATTATAATAATTTTTCAACCTTGTAATAAATCAAAATTTCATTGCCTCATGACTTTGACTTTTTTTTTACTTTGACTTTGAGTTGACTTTCTTTGACTTTGACTGGCTACTGAAACTTTGACTCGAGGTGGGCCCCACATTGCTTGCCACATCATCCTTGATCATCTGCTTGACTTCCATGTCAAAATTTGACTTATTTTGACTTTGGAAAAATTTTTAAATTTTTCCAATTATTCATTTTTTTGAATTTTTTCTTCATTTTTGCCACTGTCACTGGAAAAATCGCCTTTTGAGGGACTCTGAGTCACTTTTTGACCCCCAAAGTAGGCTCTAGGAGAATGTTGGGCCTCTGAGGATGAATTTTGACTGGTCATACGCCCCAGGCATCTCCTAATGCCACTTATTTATGCCTTTATATAAAAAATAATTAAAAAATCCCGTTCTGCGAGAAATTTTTAACTATTAAAAAATCCTACTTAGACCTAGCCAAATTCCACGAAACTTTACGTGTGATCTAGTATGGTAATATACATCGACCCCAGACACTAAGATGTGTCAGGGGCTCAATCTTCAAACCGTCACCTCGGCTTTGGGGTGTGCACGAGTGAAAAAATCCAGAGGATTATCCCCCTCTGAAAAAGAAGGGAAACGAAAGGGATAATTCACCGGATAAAAAAAACACTCCAAGGTGTACTCGTTTGCTGATCGAGTCCCACATCCTAGGCCTGTTACAAATTCAAGAAACATCATACTAGCATCACTTATTACAATTTCCCGTAGGGTGTGGAATCTGGGTACAAAGAAGAAAGATGATGAGAAGATAGAAGGAGAGTTAAAAAACTCTGTTGACTGATGACATCTGATGGTACAAGTGTCCTCTGGATCATCCTTGGGCATGGAGTCTTCACATAATCATCAAGTGCTACTCCAGTAGTCAACATTTGGCTCCATATGGGGATGCATACTAGATATGAAGTGATAGTGTGCAAGAACCTGGAATCTGCATCCACCGACAAAAGACATATATCAGCAGTATCCATTCAAAATATCATCAAATGAAAATAGAATACAGAAACGAAAACATGGAAATTTATTCTATGAACATAATGACAATTTATTCATGAAATAAAACTACTTAAACAAAAATGACACGAGATAAGGTTAGAAATATGATACAAAGGATGCCCTACGGCATCAGATGTGTTCAATATAGTGCATACTGAGCATTTGCCTGCTTTCAGGCAAATCTGTCGGCTGCTTGTCGGATGTACCATGTCCAATTCTGCATATGGTAGGACTTTTTCTTGTCCAAAAATCAAGCTGCTCGCGGCCGTCTGATGTATCAAATCTTCTTCTCATTTTCTTTCTCTTGCACTTTTTCTTTGTGGCAGGCTGGATTACTGATGATATGGAACTTTCTGTTTCAAAGCTTTTAGATGAAGTATGTAAGATATGCGTGACATGTTTTTCTTCATCTTGCATCTGATCTTTATCGTTCTTAAGTTTATCTGGATCACCTTCAATTAACCCCCTTTCAATCGAACCAATGACCTCCTCATAATAAGATGGAGCTTGTTGCAACAAATGAGAAGGCTCCTGATTTATCTGGCTAGAGTGTTCACCTTTCATAGCATTGATTTCCCTAGTATGATTAGCTTTCATGGTCATCATATTTTCCTCTAAGCCTGACAACTTGCTTCTCATAAAACTAATTTCTATGTCGTGATTAATCTTCATGGCCTCAATTTCCCTAGCATGTTGATTTTGCATGATCTCCATCTCTCTATTACGTTTTTCCAGGTGGGTGCATAAAGTTCTCACATCATTGGCATAATTAGTTTGATTGATCTCCATATTTTTTACCAGCAACATTAGTTCTTGTATAATTTGCTTTTGATCTTCCTTTTCATTGTCATTTGTCCCTGCTTTTCCATTATCATGAATCTGATCTGTAATGGTACAAGTGGATGGCACATTTTGATATGAAGAATTGTCTTGGAATCTTTCGCTGACAGCTGGACCTTTTTCATTCTGCTGCACAGTTTTAGGGGCACAAGGCGGACTATCTGGATACCCATATCTGTCTTTAAAAGCATTGACAATATCTTGTAAAGAAGTGAAGGAACCTTCAGGACAATTATTAAACCAATTCAAAGCATCACCCTCTAAGGAAAAGACAAAAAGACGCATTTTGACATCTTCATGATTATACTGAGGGGGTCTACAATATATGATCATTATGCGAGTGAAAAAGCATAGATGCCTTTTTACAGCGACTGAATCACCACTTGAGAAAAAAGGTAATTTAGAGATGGCCACTTCCGGAATGTCATGGAGGTCATCAAAATGACATGGTTTAAACGAATAGTCCATGATGAATAATAAGGGACCAAATGGATGATAGAACGAGATTTCTGCTCAAGAAAATTAACAAATGAAAGAGATGGAGTCGGCCACTTGAACAATAAATCTGATTCTAAGATCTAAAAGGGTACCAGCAAGCAGATATGAGGGAGGCTTCTTGTCTGGGAAAAAATGAGAAAATGGAGTCGCCACCCAAACAAGAAACTAGCTTAAAAGAAGCTGCTGATATAACGAAAGGTAATGTGATGAAAAGATCAAGAGATGCCAAAAATTTTTGAAACCGCCAGCTCAAATGAGAGATGAGAAGATGAATGAATGACGAGCGATGAGAAGATGAATGTCGATGAAACTCCAGGGACAGAAAACTCTATCCCCGGCAACGGTGCCAAAAATGTTGGCGTTGCCGGGCCAGATGAAAAGATAGAAAATGAGAAGGATGATTGTCGTTGAAACGCCGAGAAAACAATGTCCCCGGCAACGGCGCCAAAAATGTTGTCGCGTAGATTGACACGACAACGCTCAGACCGGGGGCTGTCACTTTGATCCCCGATCCCTCCGTTTAAGCCTGTCTCCCGCGGCTAAGGGGGGTAGACCCTGAGAGATGATGAAGACCAACTGTCGACCAGTTGGTTGGGAGACACGAGACACGATTAAGATAAGCACTAAAATGATTTGATTAGTTAGCAGACAAGTGCCTTGAGAGATCATTATTAAGATGATTACTTGTTAAATGATATAGAAACGTGAAACATGAACAACAATCATTTGTCATCAGCTAAATCACAGTGCTCTTTGAATGACCCAAATGATATCCAGCAACTGAAGATTTAAAAAAGGAAAGGATGAATGCTTCAAACCACCACGAGTTATAAACCATTAACCAGATATCATATTCGTATCTCGACTTGAAACTTCAGATCTCAGCGTAAAAGCTATAACATGAAAACAACTGAATCTGGCAACAAAAAATAATTTTTTTATTTTCTATTTTTTATGATGAAGACAAATGCTTTCAAATGAAAGAATAAAATATGCGATAATTTTTTCAAGATAGAAAACAAGCAAAGGGCTCAAGAAACCCCCTCTTAAATAAATCTTTTTGACGTCTTATGAGATTGCTGACTTGAACAACTTGTGGGACCCTTGATATCCTTGGAGGTGACTATTCCCGCTGAAGAAGTCCTCACACTCCAATAGAGCTGGCAACCTATCCCTTGAAAACACAGAAAACACTTGCAAACGAATTGTTAGTGCAAAAAGAGACTTGGCATATAGAGACCAAGTTGAGCTTGTCATTCAACCGAGAATGGACAAACTACAACAAGTGTACAAAATATACCAAGCCCAGAGGAGATTTGAAATAGCTACAAATCTCTCCTCCCTAGACAATAGTGCCTTCAGGCAAATGCACAAAGAAAAACAACTAGATAGCAAATGAAAATCAGATGAATATCAAACGACACAAGTATACCTCATGTACCAAAGCATGCACCACAAGAGAAGCTAGTAACCCCAAAGACTTTTATTTATTTATGTGAAAGCTGAATACAAAATCCAGCAGAGTCTCCGCCAGCCCAATAGCTCGTTCTATCATAATACAATAAGAGTCCAAGGCTCATATAAATAGGAAAATGGGAGGAGATCCCAATGCCAAAAGACAATGACAAGTGTAACAAGTGACAATCCCAATGCTAGCAAGAAGAAAGGCAAGTGTCAAGCTGTTGTGGCTTCGCTGCCTCTAAACTGATGGTAGCTACCAACGTAAACTGCTATTTATTTCAACTTAACTAGCTGTGCTGCCCATGCAAACTTGCTGCCCACGTGACTGTTGTTTTTGCTGAGTTAACTGGTTGTGTAATACGCTGAGGTATCCACGTACTTGCTGCTGTAAACAATGCGTATGGACTGCTGGAATATATTGCTGTGTTGACTGCTGAGCTACCACGTAAATGCAAACCTGACTGCCGTACGGACTTGCGTTAACTTTGAGAGGTAGCTGCCCACGTCACATATATGGTGAGTCATGCGTATCATGTTGTCCACGTTGACTGTTTGACTTGCTGAGAAGTGATGTACGTAAACATCTGACCTGCGTTAACTTTGAGAGGGCCCACGTATAATATGCTGAGGCTGAGCTGCGTATGGCTTGGCTGAGTTATGCGTAGAGCATATGTGGTGAAGTGGGCTGAGGTGGGTCCCCTCATTTACTTTATACTTTCACCTTATAATAATTTCACATCAAAAAATTAAATCAAAGTGAATTTCAAAAAATCCATTGCCTTATGAACTCAACGTGGGCCTAGTTTGACTTCGACTTTCTTTGACTTTCTTTGACTTGAGCCTGAAACTTTATGTGGTGGGCCCCACATTGCTTGCCACATCACCCTTGATCCTCTGCTTGACTTCCATGTCAAAATTTGACTTATTTTGGACTTGGAAAAAAATTTTAATTTTTTTCAATTATTCATCTTTTTGATTTTTTATATTTTTGCCACTGTCACTTGAAAATCGCTTTTGAGGACTCTGAGTCATTTTTGACCCCCAAGTAGTCTCTGCAGAATTTGGGCCTCTGAGGATAATCGACTGTCATACGCCCCAGACATCTCCTAAGGCCATTATTTTTGCCTTACATAAAAAATAATTAAAAAGTTCCCGTTTTGCGGGAAATTTTTAACTATTAAAAATCCTACTAGACCTAGCGAAATTCACGAACTTTATGTGTGATAGTATGGTAAATACATCGACCCTAGACACTAAGATGTGTCAGGGGCTCAATCTTCAAACCGTCACCTCGGCTTTGGGGTAAAAATGAGTGAAAAAATCCAGAGAATTATCCGCCTCTGAAAATGAAGGGATAATTAACCGGATAAAAAAACACTCCAAGGTGTACTCGTTTGCTGATCGAGTCCCACATCCTAGGCCTGTTACATATTCAAGAAACTCATCATACTAGCATCACTTATTACAATTCCCCGCAGGGTGTGGAATCTGGGTACAAAGAAGAAAGATGATGAGAAGATAGAAGGAGAGCTAAAAAACTCTGTTGATTGATGACATCTGATGGTACAAGTGTCCTCTGGATCATCCTTGGGCATGGAGTCTTCACATAATCATCAGGTGCTACTCCAGTAGTCAACAGGGATAATATGGAATATTTTGATGCATTAGACCTTCCAGCAATTCCTAGGGAAGGAAATAAACAAGCTGATGAGCTGGCTGTTTCTGCATCTACATTACAGCTTGGAGAGAACTTGGTGGATGATAAAATTAAGATGGAAATTATCTTTAGGCCATCAGTTCCTGATAATCTAGAGCATTGGCAAATCTTTAATGATGAAAGCCAGGTGGTTCGTTTTTTAAATAACATGGAGGAATTTTCTGAATTTAAGGCTAGCTACAAAGAGGAAGGATGTGATTATGAGGAGTGTAATGTGGTGACAAATCCTACTCCTAGGGAATGTGTAGCCTTGGAGCAAGTGTTTGACAAACATGATCCATCAAAGAGAAAAGACGATAAGAAAATTGGCCCAGGGGAATTCATTGAAGTGAATATTGGTACCCCTCATGACCCAAAGGTTATTAAAATAGGCAAGGGTACCA
Source organism: Pinus taeda (assembly GCA_000404065.3). Taxonomy (NCBI): domain Eukaryota; kingdom Viridiplantae; phylum Streptophyta; class Pinopsida; order Pinales; family Pinaceae; genus Pinus; species Pinus taeda. The sequence continues at coordinate 21,535 of APFE031390531.1, read as the reverse complement.
ATGAGCAAGAAAGGAAGAATTTGATAAATTTACTTCATGAATATAGATATGTTTTGGCTTTTCCATATGATGAGTTGAAAGGTTATAGCGAAGATGTTACGGAACATACTATCCCTCTTAACGATGAAAATGCCAAACCCTTTAGGCAGAAACTTAGGCAAATCAATCCTAAGTTAGTCCCCTTGGTACAAAAGGAATTGCAAAAGATGCTTCAGGCTGGTATTATTGCTCACACAAGGCATTCCACATGGTGTTCAAACTTGCTTATTGTGAGGAAGAAGAATAGATCAATCAGGCTATGTGTAGACTTTCGAAATCTTAATTTAGCATGTAAAAAAGATAATTACCCTTTACCTAATATGGAAACATTATTGCAAAGGGTAACAGGATCTGGAATGATGTCTTTGTTAGATGGATTTTCAGGATACAACCAAGTCTTGGTGAAGAAGGAGGATAGACATAAGACAACATTCACCACGCCATGGGGTACTTTTGAATATTTGAGGATGCCTTTTGGATTAACGAATGCTGGAGCAACTTTTCAAAGGGCTATGGGCTATGCCTTTAAAGGTTTAATTGGGAAATTTCTTGAGATCTATCAAGATGATTTAACTGTTTTTTCTAAAAATGGAATTTCCCATATAAGCCACCTAAGGCAAATTTTTTATAGGTGTAGAGAGTATGGAATATCCTTAAGTCCTGCTAAATCTATTTTTGGAGTGACTGAAGGGAAGTTGCTTGGTCATATCATTTCAAAAGATGGGATCAAGATTGACCCTGAAAGAGTTGAGGCTATTCAAAAGATTCATTTGCCTCATAATATTAAAACCCTTCAATCCTTCTTAGGAAAAATTAATTTTCTTAGAAGGTTCATTCCAAATTATGCTGAGATTGTCAAACCCATCCAAACCCTCTTAAAGAAAGATGTTAAGTTTGTTTGGGGAAATGAGGGTAGAAAAAGTTTTCGGGAAATAAAGGATTCTATTGTCAAAGCACCTGTTCTAATAAGCCCTGATTATTCAAAGGAGTTTTTGATTTTCTATTTTGCATCCAAAGATACTATTGCTGGGGTGTTGCTTCAAAAGAATAATGAAGGGCACGAGCAGCCTATTGCTTTTATGAGTAGGTCCCTCCAAGAGTTTGAGTTGAAGTATAGCACCATGGAGAAGCAAGCTTATGCTTTAGTCAAGTCTCTTAAGCAGTTCAGAGTTTATGTGGGGTATTCTAGGATAATTGCATTTGTTTCCCACTCTGCTGTAAAGGATATTTTAGTCCAAGCTGATTGCTTAGGAACTCGAGCTAAGTGGGTCTCAAAGATTCAGGAGTATGATTTGGATATTAGACCTACCAAGCTTGTGAAAGGTCGGGGATTGGCCAAAATCTTGACTGAAGAAAATGAGAAAGCGATAGGAATGATTTGTCAAAATGATTTGGAATTAACTTCATCAAAACTTCAAAAGTTGGGTCAACTTGAATGGTATAAAGACATTATTTATTATTTGCAAAATTTGTCATGTCCTAACCATTTAATTAGCCATAAGAGAAGAGCATTAAGGCTTAGAGCAACTAAATATTGCATTATGAAGGATGGTCTGGGTTGGAGAAATCCGGAGGGGGTAATACTTAAGTGTGTTGATGAAGTTGAAGCCAAAAAGCTTCTATCTGAGTTTCATTCAGGATTTTGTGGAGGGCATTATGCTGCTAAGACTACTACCCACAAAATCTTGAGGGCTGGTTATTTTTGGCCTTCTATTTTCGCTGATGTGCACAAGTATGTTAGAGGTTGCCAAGCTTGTCAACTATTCACTGGGAAGCAGAAGTTAGCCACTTTGCCTCTTCAGCCTGTGGTCATGGAGGCTCCCTTTCAACATTGCGGGCTAGACTTTATAGGGAAATTTAATGAAAATTCAAGTAATGGCTACTCATGGATTATAACTGCCACTGGTTATTTTACTAAATGGGTAGAGGCCATTCCTACAAAACACGCCACCGAAAAAGTAGTGATAGATTTTCTTGAAGATAAGATTATCACTCGTTTTGGTGTCCCTGCCAAAATAACCACCGACAATGCCAAGGCTTTTAGCTCTGCGGAATTCTCATCATTTTGCTTTATGTATGGCATTGTTTTATCCCATTGATCAAACTACTATCCTCAAGATAATGGCTTAGCAGAGTCTAGTAATAAGAATTTGATAACCATAATCAAGAAGATAGTAGGGGATAACAAACGAGCATGGGATAGTAAAATTAAATATGCTTTGTGGGTTGATAGGATTACAAAGAAGAGTTCTACTAGGAAGAGTCCCTTTGAGTTAGTTTATGGCTTGGATGTTACCCTTCCTGTGCATTTGAGGTTACCAGCTTACCAATTGCTACAAAGTTTTACATCTAATAAAGATGTTGTGCAATGCAGGATTGACCAAATTGTAGAATTGGATGAAACCAGAAGAAGAGCATTTGAGCATTGTTGTAAAAATCAATCTAAAGTAAAAAGAAATTTTGACAAATCATCTAGGAATAGAATGATTTCTAACAATGATATGGTTTTGCTATGGGATCGCAAGAATGAAAAGCCAGGAAATCATGGTAAGTTTGACAGTTTGTGGCTTGGACCATACATTATCAGGGAAGCAGCTGGACAAAATTCCTACCATTTGAGCACTTTGGATGGAAAACCACTTGAGTTACCTGTGAACGGCCAACTGCTCAAATTGTTCTACAAAGAAATTATTTGATGCCATGGGGCATCTTTTTGTATCATATTTCTAACCCTATCTCGTGTCATTTTTGTTTAATTAGTTTTATTTCATGAATAAATTGTCATTATGTTCATAGAATAAATTTCCATTTCTTCGTTTCTGTATTCTATTTCATTTGATGATATTTTGAATGGATACCGCTGATATATGTCTTTTGTCAGTTGATGCAGATTCCAGGTTCTTGCACACTATCACTTTGTATCTAGCATGCATCCCCATATGGAGCCAAATGTTGACCACTAGAGTGGCACCTGATGATTATATGAAGACTCCATGCCCAAGGATGATCCAAAGGACACTTGTACCATCAGATGTCATCAGTCGACAAAGTTTTTTAACTCTACTTCTATCTTCTCATCATCTTTCTTGTACCCAGATTCCACACCCTACAGGGAATTGTAATAAGTGATACTAGTAATGACGAGTTTTTTGAATTCGTAACAGGCCTAGGATGTTGGGACTCGATCAGCAAACGAGTACACCTTGGAGTGTTTCTTTTATCCAGTTAATTATCCCTTCTTTTTCAGAGGCGGATAATTTTCTGGATTTTTTCACTCATTTTTTACCCCAAAGCCAGGGTGACGGTTTGAAGATTGAGCCCCTGACACATCTTAGTGTCTAGAGTCGATGTATATTACCATACTAGATCACACAAAAAGTTTCGTGGAATTTGGCTATGTCTAAGTAGGATTTTTTAATAATTAAAAATTTCCCGCAAAACGAGATTTTTTAATTATCTTCTATGTAACGGTGTAAATAAGTGGCCTTAGGAAATGTTTGGGGTGTATGACTACTCGAAATTCATCTTCAGAGGCCCAGCATTATCCTAGGACCCAATTTGGGAGTCAAAAAATGACTTAGAGCCCCTCAAAAGCCGATTTTTCAAATGACAGTGGCAAAAATGATAAAAAAAATCAAAAAATTGAATAATTGGAAAAATTTAGAAATTTTTCCATAGTCAAAATAAATCAAATTTTGACATGGAAAGTTAAAGGAATATCAAAGGTGATGTAGCAGTAATGTGGGGCCCACCACATGGAAGAAAGTCAGTCAAAGTTCCAAGTGGCAAGTCAAATGGTCCAGTGTTAAGTTAAAGAGGCAACGTTGAAATATTACATATGACTAAAGTTCAAATAATTTTATTTATTTCAATATGTTGGTGCAAATTAAAGTTTGTGGGGGAAATAGTGACATGGCAGCCACATTAGAAAGACAAAGTCAACAGCCAGTCAAAAGAGTTCCGAATTATCCACTCAGCAGGTGTAAAATTCAGTTTAAGAGAATTCGTAAAGGTATAAGAAATCGTTCATGGATATGATAGCTGAGTGGGGACAGAACTGCCACACGGGACAGACTTTGTCTCCCACTTGTCGCCCACTAAAACTCATGGACCAGTGAAGTTTATACGCAGCAGTTTGTGCATATTTTAAGCTCACGGATTTGGAAAAGTTTGAGTGGGACAGAACTGCCACATGGGACAGTTCTTGTCCCCCACTTACTCTCACTTGTCTCCCACTCACATACATATCAGCCAATGGGATCAGCGCAGGGATATGTTACTGCCAGCCAAAAGGGATGATACGCAGCAGTCTACTCTAGCCTATAGACAGCCAGATTTAACACGTGTTTATCACCGTTTCATATGTTCGGGTTAACAGCTAGTTGAGTGGGATATTTTTCCTACTTACTCCCACTAAGTTTCACAATTGTCTAATCAAAGTAATGCATATATCAGTTAAGGGGATACGTTGGCAGCTTAAAGAAATTTTTGATGGAAATCGACAGCAATTCATTGGCAGCCTACAGCGAGTAACTCAGCCACTTGGAATTTGACTTGCTAGCATTGGGATTGTCAATCCATCTCCACTTGTCATTGGAATTTTCCTTGGGATCATCTCCCATTTTCTTATTTATATGAGTCTTGAGCTCCCATTCATGGATCATAGAATGAGTTGTTGGGCTTGCGGAGACTCTGCTGGATTTTGTACTCATCTTTCATATAAATAAATAAAAGTCTTTGGGGTTACTAGCTTCTCTTGTGGTGCATTCTTTGGTTGATGAGGTATACCTGTGTCATTTGATGTTATTATTCATTTGATTTTACATTGCTATCTAGTTGTTTTTTTTGTGCATTTGCCTGAAGGCATTATTGTCTAGGGAGGAGAGATTTGCAGCTATCTCAAATCTCCTTTGGGCTTGGTATATTTTGTGCTCTTGTTGTAGCTTGTCACTTTCGGTTGAATGACAAGCTCAACTTGGTCTCTATATGCCAAGTCTCTTTTGCACTAACAATTGGTTTGCAGGCATTTTTTTTTCAAATGATAGGTTGCCAATTCTATTGGAGTGTGAGGACTTCTTCGGTTGGAATAGTCACCTCCAAGGATATCAAAGGTCCCACAAGTTATTGAAGCCAACAATCTCATAAGACATCAAGAGATTTATTTAGGAGGGGGTTTCCTGAGCCCTTTGCTTATTTTCTATCTTGAAAAATTATCACATATTTTCTTCTTTCATTTGTGTGCATATTGGTTTTATCTAGCATTTGAGGCCCTATTTCTTTTGCATGCTAACTCTTTTGCTTGCTTTCCTACAGGTGTTCCTAGAGACAATTCAAGTTTGAAGAAGAAAGCTAAAGCATAAGCTAAGTAACTCCTTTCCATTTGGAAACCCAAGTCCAAGGTTATTTGGGCTTTAATTTGAAAGCATTTGACTCCATTCTAAGCAAAAAATAAAAATAAAAAATTCATTTCTTAAAGAGCAATACTTTGAAGGCACTGGTTGTTTATGTATTTCATGCTTATCTTATGTGTTTATGGTTATTGCTCATATCAGGTTTGCTTATAAATCTTAAATAAATAATCTATTTAACTCTAACAATTCTCCTAGAAACTCACATCTTTGTTTTTAGCTTAACTTTTCATTAGGGACCACCCACCTTAGCTAACCTAGGAGATAGCTCAAACAGAGAGAGTTGGGATTAGTGTGACAGCCCCTTCTCTGAATTCCCTGCCACCAACCACACCTTGTGGGGTTGAAGGCTTTTCTCACTGACTTGTAGGTAGGTGCAGGCAGCAGGGTCAACAGGGCGTTCAGAAAATTTCGAGAAATGACTTCGGAGGAGCAGTCAAAAGATGAGTCGTTGGTCAAACCACTTCAGCCAGCGGAAGCCAGTACCAAAAATTCTCCTTTAGAACAGGAGGAATCATAGGAAGAGGAAGAGCTAATAGATGCACCTACTACCAGGGGAAGAACGAGACAGGAACTCCGACAGATTCTGCAGGATGCAGAAGATTTCATTGATGCACCCAGGAACAACCAGATAGGTATCAGATTTCATTGAGTTGCGTCCTGAAAATTGGAAGATAAAAGGGAGCGAAGACAACCAGATAGGTATCAGGCCTTAGTAGCTCAGGATGGGGAACCTTCCAATTTTCAGGACGCAACTCAACATCAAGTTTGGATGGATGCGATGGTAGAGGAATACAATGTTATAATGGTGAATGATGTCTGGGAAGTAGTGCCTAGGCCTTAGGACAGATTTGTGGTAGGCTCGAGATGGATCTACAAGATCAAATATGCTGCAAACTACAGTGTAGAAAAATACAAAGCCAGGTTTGTGGCTAAGGGGTATGCTCAAAAGGAAGGAATAGACTCCGAAGAGACCTTTGCCCTAGTACCCAGGTATACATCTATTAGAACCGTGATATCTCTTGCAACACATATGGGATGGGAGATTCATCAAATGGATGTCAAAACGACATTCTTGAACGGGGTTATAGAAGAGGAATTATACATTGAACAGCGAGAAGGCTTTGAGACACATGAGAAGAAGTCTCATGTATGCAGATTGAAGAAAGCCTTGTATGGACTCAAACAAGTATCTAGAGCATGGTATGGTCGAATTGATGGATACTTGCAGAAGATATGGTTCGCCAAGAGTGATGCAGATCCCAATCTCTATTATCTATTTGTAGAGAATGAGCCTCTAGTCCTAGTATTATATGTGGATGATCTCTTCTTGACAAAATCATCCAAGCTCATCGAGGACTGCAAGAAGAATCTAGCCACAGAGTTTGACATGAAGGATTTGGGACAGATGCATTATTTCCTGGGGTTGGAAGTTTAGTAGCAGAAGGGTAAAATCTTCCTTGGACAAGGGAGATATGCTACAGAGATCTTGAAGAGATTCAAGATGCATGAATGTAGGCTGATGGTTACTCCAATGATCACCATCTGGAACAAAATTGATGCATCAGAAGACAAAGATGTTGATCCCACCTTATACTGGCAGCTCATAGGGTCCCTGATGTATCTAGTCAATACCATACCAGACTTGTTACGCTATCAACACCCTCAGTCAGTTCATGGTGGAACCAAAAAGGGCTCATTGGGCAGCAGCCAAACATGTTCTTAGATATATATACAAGGAACAGTTGAGTATGGACTCTTATACACAAAAAGTAATGATATCAGATTGAGTGGGTTTACTGATGCAGATTGGGTTGGAAGTTCTGTGAATCGGAAAAGTACCTTTGGGTATTGTTTCAACATTGGATCAGGGATGACCTCATGGTGCAATAGGAAACAGAAATCTGTAGCTCTAAGCTCAGCTGAAGCAAAATACATGGCCGCTAGCACAGCTTCATGCGAATCCATATGGCTTAGAAAATTGCTTGTAAACTTATTCAGAAGAAGGATGGAGGCGATCAGAATAATGTGTGACAATCAGAGTTGCATCAAGCTCTCTGAGAATCCAGTATTTCAGGATCGCTCAAAGCACATTGATATTCAATGTTACTTTGTCAAAGACTGTGCCTAGTGAGGAGTTGTATAATTGAGCTACACTTCTATAGGAGAACATGTGGCAGACATCCTTACCAAGGCCCTTGGAAGAACAAAGTTCAAATATTTCAGGGAGAAGATGGGGATGGTAAAAAATCCATTTCAGTAGCAGAAATGGATTAGATGTTGCAATGCAGCAGTTAGCAATGCTATGCGCAGCATGTTGCAGCATTTGAGAGAGAGTTGCAGTGAAGATGTAGTGTTGGGAGGAAGGAACAACAGCAACACGAATGCAGAGGGAGCTACAGTACAATTGTAGCAGATGCAGTGACAGATCCATGGGCAGCAATACAAGAAGCAATAGTGCAAAGGATGTTGGGCAACAGGCCAAGAATCAACACAGGTACCGATGACGGATGATCAGGGTAATGTTCAATAGTGGAACATTACTAGAGCACATTCCTCGTTAAGAGGGAATGTTGATTTGGGGTAGCATCAAATGTGCTCTAGCCATGAAAATTGGTGGAGAGGCTAAAGCACATGAAATCTCCAAGACTCAGAAATCGTTTTGGAAAATTACATCAAGATGAGAAGTTATTAAAATATTTAATATTTTTAATGAGTTCCTAAGTCTAAACTTAGGAAAATTAAAATATTAATGAGTATTAATAAAGATAAGGATGAGAAGCTTCTAAGAGATGAGGATCAAGTCTATTTTAATCTTAGCCGTTGATTAGGGACTTAATCTCGGCCGTTGATTCATCAGCGAGAAAAGTATAAGGGGGGCTTGAGGGTCAGTTGAAGATACACTAAGGGAGACCAGTGAGTTCGATTTCTGGAGCACGGTTTGTTCAGAAATTCGAACTAGTGGCCTGGATTGCAGTGAGAAGCAGCGAGTACATAACAGAGAGGCAGGGACAGTGCCTGAGGACCAACACAGAGATCAGAGAGGCAGATGCAAAGTCAATTAGAAAGACGCATAGGCCGCTGGATTGCACAGTGACCGGAGGGCCTACGTGGGTGACATAGAGAGGCCAAGTGATGACGCAATGAGGTAGAATGCTGACGCAGAGGGTCTGGGAGCTGCACAGAGGCTAGTTGGGCTGACACTAAGCCTAAGGGAAGCACCGAAGGATTGATATCACTGCCATGTGGTTATCTCTGTTGGGTAAGCCAGTTTGGCACCCTAGTTGTACTCAAGAAAGTTGATTAACAAAACCCTCCTCTGTTGCACTGGGTTTCCCACATTGGATTTTTCCGAGGACAATTGTCCAAAAATAATTGTGTTGATGTGTTTGATTCTTATGCATGTATTTGTTTCCATATAATGGTGTTATATCTGCAATAGAATTTATTTTAATATTTACTAAAGGGATTTCGTAAATAACTTGTTGGAAAATAAGTAAGTAAAATAAATCAGTTGCTGTAGTAATAGAATTTCTATTTAGAATTTTTCACAACAAACAAAACCCCAATCAGTAATAAACTTTCAAATGTCCATAAATAGATATGTTGATTTTTAACGTACCTTGGACAAGTGGTTTCCCATGGGTTAGTCTCTACCTAGGGATAAGTGTCCAAAATAATTTTTTTCCTAAGTGTGACCTTATAAATTGAAAGTGACTTTACAAGTGGTAAAGTCAATGTTAAATTATAAAGTGAAAAGTAACTTTAGATATAAAGTATAATGTGGATACTTTATTTAATGGGTGAATTAAAAAATAGAAAATGAGCATTAAGTGCACATTTATTCTCATCCCTTGATTTAAATGAATCAGAGCCATTAGATCTCAAGGTTGCCCAAAATTCATTTAGGGAAACAAAAGCGAGAAAAGAAAAGAGAGACTGAATTCATTCTTCATGAGCAGATTGGAGAAAGGAGGCTGAGAGCTGGAGAAAAGTTCTAAAGGAGAAATTTGTTGCAGCAAGCTGAAGGAGTGATTTCTGGGCAAAGTTGGGCATGGAAATCAAGGTTTAGAAGACAACAGAAGGTAAAGTACGAACAACATTGTATGTTGTGAGTTGCACACTATTCGAGAGAAGTTTTGAAAAAAAATTGAAAAAAAATTTGTACAGTCCGTACTGTGATACAAAAATTCATACAGTTCGTACAGCTGTAGGGAAATCCATATAGTCCGTACGAGACATTACATACAATCGTATTCGTACAGTACATATTTTCAGCTTCAAGTGGGCACAGAAATCGAGGCAAACTGGGCACGGTTTTCAAGGAGTTTTGGGCTAAGAGATAAGTTGTATTTTTCTATTTTGTTTTGTCTGCAAATGTATTTTTCTTGAACTTGAAAGATAAATAATTTAAAGAGGTCTCTAACAGGTTTTCCCCAGAGAAGATTGAAGTGGTTTTCCCTGGGTCTAAGTTGACCAAAATCTGTGTGTTTTTATGTGTGTTGGTGGTCTGGTTATGTCCATATTTATTTTCAGCATGTGTTGACAATCCCATGTGTTTTAATCTGAAATTTTCATTTCCAGAATTCTATATGTTGAATGTATGTTTATGGGAAAGGGCATTTAATTGAATGGAAGTGATAAGATGAAATTAAAACCGGGTTGGGATTGTTGGAAACTTTTATTTGGTCATCAAATTTCAACATGGTATTAGAGCTATAAGCTGAAAATTTGCAGTTTGAACAGCAGACAGTAGTTTGGGACAGCAAATAGCGTTTTGGACAACAAACAGTGGTTTGGACAGCGAACTGAATTTTTGGACAGCAAACTGATATTTTGGGACAGCAAGGTGAAATTTCACACACACAGAACTTTTGGGACAACAAGGTATGCTGGAAAGTTCATTTCTCCATTTTCTTGGTTTTGTAAATTTTGGACAGCAGTCATGGCCATGTTCTTAAGGATAGAGGACAGACTGGATGGGATATCAAACTATGCCATTTGGAAAGACAGAATTCAAATAGTGTTTGAGGAGGTAGCAGTTTGGGACATAGTGCGGCAAGTGGTTGTACCTCCCACTATTGCAGATGAACTTGCTGAATTCACAAAAAATAATGCAAAAGCAAAAAGGATTTTGATGGACAGTCTGAAGGATCATGTGGTTCCTCAGGTGAGAGAAAACACATATGCATATCAGATGTGGACAGCTCTAACCACTCTCTATCAGAGTACTAATGAGAGTAGGAAGATGGTACTCAAAGAACAATTGAAGAACATCAGGATGACAAAGGCTGAAAATGTAGTTCATTATCTTGGCAGTGTCAAACAGGTACGTGATGATTTCACTGCTACTGATGAGACAGTTGCACCCACAAAATTAGTCAGGATAGTTGTAGCGGGACTTCCTGAGTCTTGGGGGGTCTTTGGAGATGTTGTTACCTCTATGGAGAATCTTCCCAAATGGGACAAATTCTGGGATGATTGTGTGCAGCATGAGATATGGAAGACTGGCAGTGGTGGGGTGACGATAGCAAATGAGGAGGATGTAGCCTTGATAGCCAGGGGGAAGAACAAAGGGAAGGCCAAGAAAGGGGCCTCATCAGATGGGGCTAAGGGAAAGGAGAAGAAAAAGAAGAATGATACGGATATGTCCAAAGTCAAATGTTGGGCAAGTTAGAAGATGGGACACTATGCTGCTACGTGTCCTGAGAGGAAGAACAAGGGGAAGAAGGGTAACACAGCTTCAGCAGAGGTGGAGGAGTTTGCTTCACAATTTGACCAGGAATTTACACACATCATCTAATGTGTGGTATAGATAGCGGGGCTTCCCGCCATATGACAGGTGCACGGGAGTTCTTTTTAGAGCTTGTAAAGAGGGCACTTGATATTGAGATTGTACTAGGAGATGATCGCACTGTGAGAGATGTTGGTGTGGGGACTGTGACCTTTGAGAGGGAGTCTTTGCCTCCTTTGAAGGTCATGGATGTTTTGTATGTTCTGGGGATGAAGAAGAACTTGATTTCAGTGTCTGCTATGGAGGAGAAGGGGTTTGACATCACCTTCTCAAGAGGGCAGGTATTGATGCATCCCAGGGGAGCTTCCATCACTTCGGCCAAAGTGATTGGAGTCTGCTGTGGGAAACTATACAAGTTCAGTTTTCAGTCGAGAGGAGCATTAGTGAGTAGCACATCTGGTAGCACTCACACTAGTACCACCAGCAGTAGAGATTTGTTTGAGTTATGGCACCGGAGGATGGTACATATGCATCATGGAGCTTTGAGAGTATTGAGGGAGATCACTACTGGAGTTCTTGATTTCAATGTTAAGCATTATGAGGTCTGCAGAGGGTGTGATTTAGGAAAGTACACCAAGTAACCATTCCCAGCGAGCAATAGCAGATCTATAGGTACACTAGACTTGATTCATATTGATGTTAGTGGTCGTATGTCTTTGGGTGGTTATGAGTATTATGTTATATTCATTGATGACTACTCTAGGAGAGCTTGGATATATTTCCTGAAGACCAAGGGTGAGGTCTTAAGTCGCTCTAAAGAGTTCAAAGGTCTTGTGGAAAAGCAGACAAATAGGAAGATTTGGGTCGTGAGGTCATACAATGGTGGTGAGCACACCGATGGTGGGTTTTTTGACTTCTATGCACAAGAGGGAATTAGGAGAGAGTTTGTGGTTCCTTACAACCCCCAGCAGAATGGGGTGTCTGAAAGGAAGAATAGAGCTATTGTTGGGGCTGCTAGAGTGATTATTCATGATTAGGGGTTGCCTTTGTTTTTGTGAATTGAGGCATGCAATACTGTTGTTTATCTTCAGAACATGAGTCCTCACAGAGTATTGGGGAATATGACTCAAGAGGAGGCTTTCACTGGAGAGAAGCCTCATTTAGCACATTTTTGTATCTTTGGATTTCTCACATATTCTTATATCCCCAAAGAGCAGAGGACGAAGCTGGAACCCATGGCAGAGAAGCATATCTTTATGGGTTACAGCGAGACTTCGAAGGCCTATTGGATCTTCATTCATTCTAAACGGAGAGTGGTGATTAGGAGGGATGTGAAGTTCGAGGAGGAGAGAGCCTATCGGAGATCACAGGAGTATGATGAGAGAGAGTCATAGACTTCTCCTCAGCAGGGAAGTTAGGTACAAGGAGCAAGACCCAAGGTTATGTATCGACTGATACAGGAGGTACTTCAGTGTCAGTGACATCTGGGGCACTAGTGGTGAGTTCACCGAGCACTTCTTTAGGGAGTCCACTGGTATAGAATTCACATGGCACTTCAGCTGACACATGCACAAGTGTCAGTACAGGTTCTTCGAGGACAAGTGTTGGTACAAGCACATCAGGGTCATTTGGCAAACCATCAGGTTCACCAGACTAGGGGGCAGAGGATGAGGTTCCCTATGGGGAAGCTTCTTCAGGGAAGAGGAGGCCCAAGTGGCTTCAAGACACCTTGAAGGAAGCGGAGTCCGTTGGTCCTCCGAAGAGGGTGAACATGGAGAGTGTGCCACCTGAGCGGTTTTGCAGTTATGTAGCCAAGGCTACCAGCATTGTTGATTCTGAGCCTCTAGCTATGAGGAGGCTCCCAGCCAAGAGGTATGGAGAGAGGCTACAGTGGAGGAGTATGCCTCTATCATTAAGAACAATGTCTGGGAAGTGGTGCCTAGGCCTGAGGGCAAGTCAATTGTGACTTCCAAGTGGTTCTACAAGATCAAGCATGTTGCGGATGGCAACATTGAGAAGTTCAAGGCGAAGTTTATGGCTAGAGGGTTCTCACAGATAGAGGGAGTTGACTATGATGAGACCTTCGCTCCCGTAGCTCGGTACACTTCTATCCGGTCCCTTATTTCTATTGTTGCAAAAATGCGTTGGCAGATCCATCAGATGGATGTGAAGACCGCATTTCCGAACGGAGTTATAGAGGAGGAGGTGTATGTTGAGCAGCCACAGGGCTTTGAGGTACTTGGGCGAGAGACCCATGTATGTCAGTTGAGGTTAGCACTCTACAGACTTAAGCAAGCTCCGAGAGCTTGGTATTTGAGGATTGATACTTACTTGTAGCAGATGGCTTTCACAAAGAGTGATGCAGATCCGAACCTATACTACATTGTTGTAGGGGATGATCCGCTCATTCTTGTGTTGTATGTTGATGACTTCTTCATTACTAGGGCAGAGAGACTGATTAGTGGTTGCAAAGAGGATCTTGCTATGGAGCTTGAGATGAAGGACATTAGGTTGATGCATTACTTTTTGGGGCTTGAGGTGTGGCAGGAGGAGGGGCATATCTTTTTGGGGCATGGGCAGTATGTTGTGGATGTGTTGAGCAGATTTCACGTGGTAGACTGTAGACCCATGTCTACACCTATGATCACCAACTGGAAGAAGCTTCATGCTTCAAATTCTAGTTTGGTGGATCCCACATTGTATAGGCAGCTTATTGGGTCCTTGATGTATCTGGTCAACACTAGGCCAGATACATGCTTTGCAGTAAACACACTTAGCCAGTTCATGGTTGAGCCTAGGAAGGTGCACTAGGTAGCTGCAAAGCACATTCTTCTCTACGTGCAAGGGATTGTTGATTATGGTCTGGACTATAGGTGGGGAGATGGAGTGAGGTCGGCAAGGTACACAGATTCAGATTGGGCAGGTTGTGCTTTTGACAGGAAAAGCACTTCAAGGTGTTGCTTCGGATTGGGTTCGGCAGTTGTGTCGTGGTTCAGTCAAAAGCAAAAGTCAATTGCTTTGAGCTCTTCTGAGGCTGAGTATATGGCCGCTAGTTAGGCTAGTTGTGAGGCCATTTGGCTTCGCAAGTTGTTGTATGGCCTATTTGATCAAGAGTTGAGGCCGACGGTTATTCATTGTGATAATCAGAGTTGCATTAAACTACCGAAGAATCCAATGCTTCATGACATGTCAAAACACATTGACATCAAATATCATTTCATCAGGGACTATGTTTAGAAGTGGGCAGTGAAGCTAGAGTATATATCAATAGATGAGCAGGTGGTTGATGTTCTCACGAAGTCCTTGCCAAGAGGCAAGCATGTCCATTTCAAGGACAAAACGGGTGTGGTGAGAAACACTTTCCTCGGTAAGAGTGAGTGTTGATTTTTATTGTACCTTAGAAAAGTGGTTTCCCATGGGTTAGTCTCTACCTAGGGAAAAGTGTCCAATATAATTATTTTCCTAAGTGTGACTTTATAAAGTGAAAGTGACTTTATAAGTGGTAAAGTCAACGTTAAATCATAAAGTGAAAAGTGACTTTACACATAAAGTACAATGTGGGTACTTTATTTAATGGGTGAGTTAAAAAATAGAAAATGAGAATTAAATGCACATTTATTCTCATCCCTTGATCTAAATGAATCTGAGCCATTAGATCTAAGGGTTGCCCAAAAGTCATTTAGGGAAACAAAAGGGGGAAAAGAAAAGAGAGACTGAATTCATTCTTCTTGAGCAGATTGGAGAAAGGAGGCTGAGCGTTGGAGAAAAGTTCTGACGGACAAATTTGTTGCAGCAAGATGAAGGAGTGATTTATGGGCAAAGTTGGGCATGGAAATCAAGGTTTAGAAGACAGCAGAAGGTAAAGTACGAACAACATTGAATGTTGTGAGTTGCACGTCGTTCAAGAGAAGTTTTGAAAAAAAAAATGTACAGTCCATACAGTGGAATGGAAATCCTTATAGTCCATACAGGACAGTTCATACAGTTGTATCCGTACAGTACATATTTTCAGCTTCAAGTGAGCACGAAAATCGAGGCAAAGTGGGCACAGTTTTCAAGGAATTTTGGGCTGAAGAGATAAGTTGTATTTTGTTGTTTTGTTTTGTCTGCAAATATATTTTTCCTGAACTTGAAAGATAAATAAATTTGAAGAGCTCTCTAATAGGTTTTCCCCAAAGAAGATTGAAGGGGTTTAGTCTGGGTCTAAATTGACCAAAATCTGTGTATTTTTGTGTGTTACTGGTCTGGGTATGTCCATATTTATTTTCAGCATGTGTTGACAGTCCCATGTGTTTTAATCTGAAATTTTCATTTCCAGAATTCTATATGTTGAATGTATGTTTATGGGAAAGGACATTTAACTGAATGGGAGTGATAAGGTGAAATTAAAACAGGGTTGGGATTGTTGGAAACTTTTTTTTTGGTCATCAAATTTCAACAAGATACAAGCCTCCGGGTTCTTCTAGACAACTTGATGTTGCTTCTCAACTTTTCACAGTAGGACTTAGAGCTTTCCCCATGAATCTTGACAGAAGATTCGTTAACCATATAGCTTCCCTTTCTTCTTATTTGAGCAGCCCTTCAACACGCATTCTCCAATTTCTCTTCTCTCACTTATGGCCTTCACTGAAACTTACAGCTATTAGTCCTGGTCTAGTGCATGCCACATGAAGTAGATAACCATATCCATCACTCCCTCTTAATCATAGAGGATCTATACAAGGAATATACCCAAGCTTCATCTTAACCTAGGGAGATCAACTTTCACCCAAGCTCCCTCTCAACTTAGGCGGCTCAACTTCTTTTCTACGACATCGGAGAATCTTTCATGGCTTCCATCCTTCTCATCAGAGCTATTATGATCATCATTACTCACATGTGGCTTATCACATCAACTGAACATCTTCACAATCTTTGAAGATTATGTACTTGGACAACTTAGATAGCAAGTACAACCAAATCTATAGAAGCATGAAGTTAACCATATCAAAATACTCAAACTTAGTTACACATGAGAGACATATATACTTCAACTTCTTGCTAGGGTTTTTGTCATAAACCCTAGACTACTTCATCAAGACTTTGAGCATAACAACTTTTATTCCATCTAGAGTTTGAATGTTCCTTCCAAAGGTATTACATACCCTACTACAACATATTGTAAACCCTAGATTTTACTTATTCCCAACAATCATAACTCAAATTCAAATTTCAACAATCTTACACAAATCTCAAATTATCACATTGTCATCATATATCAGAGATTTGGACTTCTACTAAGGTTTAATTATAAAACCCTAAAATTCACAAATATTATCATCCTAGAGAATCAAACGTTGACTAGGGCTTAGTTCTAAACCCTAGGACTCGTGACCATCAACAATTAGGTCAACTCATACATCCAGGATTTCATCATCATGCACAAGCATATCATAACATGTGTTAGTCAAACCCAAAGACACAAATATCAATAAAAGCTAGACATATAAAAAACTTGATCAGACTAGGGTTTGATCAGACAAACACACACATGCCAGGGATTTCATTTCTAAGACATTATACGGATCTTGCTTATACACCCTACCAAACCCTAATGATCTAGGGTTTCAATACAAAATATTGCAAACCCTAAATTATCAATATTTCAAAGGTTTGGGATTTTAGACATTACCATTCAACCCTAACAAGTTAGGGTTTCCAAACCATACTAAAATCCCAAACAAGACATCATCAAAGCATCAAGCATTTTCTCTAGACTTCAACAATAAACCTAGGTAGGCTAGGGTTCCACACATAATCATCAACATACCCTTAAATTAGGGTTTTCATAACGAACCTTTCTAGGGTTCCACAAGAGTAATCAAAGATATGAGGACAGATTTATCTAATGACGAATCACCCAATCAAGAATCTTTATGATTCAGGAGAGCTAGACACAATGATGTTAGTAATAGTTTATCAAGAATGAATATCATGAAGAGAGCAAAATCTTATAGTTTAAGACGTATCTTTGTTTCTTAATAAACCTTGTAATTCCAATGTTTTGTCTTGTGAAGCCTTCTTTCATGTTCCTTGAGTATTCAGCAAGTCTTTCCTAAACAAGGAAAATATGAATATAAATGTGATTAGTATTTAATGCAAACAAACTTAGATAAGTAGGGAAAACTAAAAATGAAAAGGTAATAAGATACTTATCTTTTGGAAGTTTGATAAGGGCTCCCTCCAAGCTTGAGGGATACTTAGAGTCGAAGGTCATGTAAGGGACAGAGTCCCTAGGAGTTCCTAGCAAATAGGTCCTTTAGACTTCTTGATTTTATAGAATTCTTCACATTTTCCTTTTACCATATCCATGACTTTATTCTTTTTGAGGATAAGATCTATCCTCTTCTTCCAAGCATTGTAATTGGATGCTCCTTCTAATTTGTTCTCTCCCTTTATTGTGTTAGACATTGTCCTTGAAGATAGTAAGCTTTTTTTCTTATAAGGTCTCCTTATATGATCCTTTAATCAACTTCTAGAGGTTCCTTAGATTGCTTTCAATAGATTCTTAAATAGTCCTTTTCCTCCTTAACTCCATTCTCCAACTTCAATGATGTTGATCCCAAGCCTCTAAGAGCATAGCTTTTATTGTCTCCCAATTCCACTGTATGGGAAGATGATTCCTTTGATAGAGTGTGAAGTTCAATACTCTTCCCTGTTATATGCCTAGATGCTTCATTGTCAATAACCCATGCATTATCATCATTAAGTGAACCTATAAGTGCAGCCAAGAACCCTTGACTTTTGACTTTGTTGAATAAGTAGTAGAAGATCTTCTTGATACATCTTCCTGTAGTATTGAATCTTATCATAGAGAGAGTAATCATTTTGCTCTGAGTTGAAATGGCAGTGAATGGATTGAGAGATCAAGACAGGTTGGATGGGGCTTCCAACTTTGTTATCTGGAAGGCCAAGATCCTGGCAGTCCTAGATCGACATCGCATCAAGGACTTTGCCTTGAGAGTCGTGGCTATCCCAATCGACTCAGCCTTGAATGAGAAGTATGAGGATGCAATGGCGAGGGTGAATTGCATGATCCTAGACAGGGTCAAAGATCATGTCATACCACATATTGCTGAAAAGAACAAAGCAAAGGAGATGTGGGATACTTTGACGACCTTGTATCAGGGCACTTTTGTGCAACAGAAGATGCTATTGGAAAATCAGTTGCGGTCGTATTAGATGCAGAAGGGAGAGCAGATATATCCATTTGTTCTCAAGATACAGGAGATTCACGACCAGCTTAGTTCCGTGGGGTCTACACCGATCCAGAATTTATGGTCAGGACTGCCCTGAATGTAGTCTCCAAGGAGTGGAAGACATTTGTCCAAAGTATTTTGGGCAGGGCTACTCTTAAAGGTTGGGAGGAGATATGGGCAACTCTTCGCCAAGAAGAGATCAGGAGGTTGACCACGGCGGGGAGTAGTGGCAAGGGAAATCGAATCAAGAAAGACGAGGAGGAGGATGCGGCTCTAGTATGTGCAAGACAGCAAGATAAGAGGAAGAAGAAGGCTATCTCCAAGGTGTAGTGCTTCCATTGTGGGGAACTGGGACATTATGCATCCCAGTGTCCCAGACAGAAAAAAAAGGGAGAGGCTTTCGATTCTAAGGCAGCTCCAGCTAAGGCGAAGAAAGAGGTCGAGACTGATGACGACTGTGCCATGAGTGCTCATGCACCTCTAAAGAAGAGGTGGGGAGACATAGAGCTGTAGTCAAGAGGACTACAAACTAAGAGTAGGATCCTTGGGTTGCCCAAACTCTTGGATCATATCTGGCTACGGGAGCCCTTAACGACAATAGCAGAATGACAGATGTCGGGTGGGGCAAAGTGTAGTGTAGCAACAAGGCAGTGCTTGGGTGCATAAATCTGAGGCAACGCAATGGAGGTTGCAGCAGTGCGAGAGGTGCATGCAGCAACGCAGTGGCAGCAGAGGTGCATGCAATGCATGCAGCAACGCAGTGGCAGCAGAGGAAGCACAGAATAGCAGCAGAGGCAGCTTCTTATCCGGATTTAAACAGGAATGCAACAAAATACAGAGATAACCATATACACAAAGATGCAGCGGAAATAATACTTCATTTCATTAATGGAAAATACCAAAATATGCTTACAACCAGAAATGGAAATAAACCAGCTAGGGCGATGGTAGCTTATCTCTGAGAAGAGATGTGGTCGCTACATGCCTCTGGACTGTGTTACAATGAGGCTCAAAGGCCTATTTATTATTGAGAAACAATGGAAAACCCTTAACATTCCAAAACCTAACCCTAGAAGATGAAACGCAAACTGTGGGCCCTGTTTGGGTAAATTGGTACCTCTACTTCCCGGGGTCGTAACTTTGGCATACAATCTCCGTTTGACGTGTACAATAGCTCGTTAGAAAGATCTATCCAAGCACTGCTACTTTGAGAAGGGCAACATCAGTCCATGGAACCATGTTGCCCCCAGATTTCCCAAAAAAACGTCGTTTAGGGCCTCAAAACGGCTCCGAAAGTTCAGGACCCGAAAAACTGCTAAAAATAGTAAACTATGCTACAATTTAGGAAACTGAAAAAACTGAAAGAGACAATTGCGGGGATCCAAATGGGATAGGTGGGTGGCAACCAACATCCACCTGGATCATTCCTCCCCCCTTAGGAAGCAATGGTCCCCATTGCATTGAGTTCCTCCATCCGCTGAACTTGTCCTACAATCTCTGATGTGTCCAGTAATGGTGGGAAGCATGGTCGATGACGGTCCACATTGAACACTTGGTGCAGGCGAAGGAATGGAGGAATGATGTGCTCTGAAGCATTGTTCCCCATAGTCTTGATACTGCTGTAAGGACCTTGTCGGAGTGGTCTGAGCCTCTGATGGGTTCTGGTAAGGCGTTCTTTCTGTCGATGCAACCAGACTTTGTTGCCCACCTGAAACTTGTTTGGTACCCCTGTGGGTGAGGAGAAGTTGTTCATGTGTTCTGTCATGACGTATCCTTCTGCTGCTGCTGCTGCGTGGAGGAACCCTTTGCGGGGGTCATGGATGTAGCAACGATCTTCCCCTTACTTTGGGAGTGAACCATACAGATGAATTTCCTGGTCTGTGAGATGAACTTGCTGCCTTTCTTAGCAATGATCAAAGATGTGGTGGTAGGTGGGGCTACCTCTGGTATCCTGTATAATGAATTATTCAAAGAAATAATGACAGCACGAGACCTTGACTCATACACAGCATGTCGCCTCCACAAGTATGGTTTGCCTAATAATACATCACAAACATCCAGAAGTGTAACATCACACAATACCTTGTCTGTGAATGGCTTGATGCTGTAGGGAAGGTGGTACTGCTAGCGAACTTTGAGATCTCTTCCTTCATGAAGCCACCCGATACTGTATGGCTGTGGGTGTGGTGTAGTTGGTAGGCCCAACCGCTTCACGACCTTTGCTGAAATCAGGTTCTTTTGGCTGCCACTATCAACAATGAATTGTAGCGGCGAACCCATCACCCACATCTGTGAGTGGAAAAGACGTTCCCCCTCCTCTGGATCTTCGGGCTCATTCTTCTGGATTTTGGCAGTGGCAACAGTGGCACTCGGATCCGCATCAATGATCTGCTTCCCTTTTCCATTCCCCTTGTCGGGTTCTGGTTCAGAGTCGGAACATGCATCTGATTCGGAAGCCTTCAACTCGGCCACCAGTGACTGCTTGGTCCGACACTCACTTGTGTTATGAGTGGGACTCTTGTGGAACTCACAC
>APFE031390529.1:237480-273082 GCA_000404065.3 Pinus taeda | reverse complement strand
CTGTAGTAGCCACGTTGGCGCAGGCCGTGAACTGGTTCCCTCTCTGAGGGTTTTAACCACGTCAAAATACTGGTGTATTGATCTGTGATCTGTTTGTGAGCGGTGTCCTTTTGGTGTTCTGTCTGAGGAACTTACCCTGTAAATTCCTACATTTCTAACTTTGGCATATAGATCTAACCCTTGCACATATTTTTATTTATTTTGTATATATCTTTTTTGTTTTCTCCAGCAAATCTGAAGAAGAGGATTCAATTTGGTTTGGATCTCTTTCAAGATCAAAAAAAAATCAACATCATTTGAAGCCAAACTTTCCTCTTGCATAAACAGATTGAGCTTTATATTTAATTATTCTTGATGCCATCCACCATTTTGTTAGCCTATCTCTTCAGGCTACAAGGAATTTTGACTTTCCCTTGCAATCAAATTGAATATTTTTTTAAGGGTTTCTCGAGGGTTTATGGCAGATCAAAAAAAATTGCGGTTGTCTTTTATTTTAAATGAGATTGAATCCTCTTGGGAGACCGTTTTCAATTTTTAGGGGCTTTTTCCTAAATCTGCAAGCCTAGTAGAAGCCTCTCCTTTTTGTCTTCATCGAAATCCCTTTAGGGCTTCACAAAATTAATTTTTTTTTTTAAGCAATTCGATTTTCACTTAAGGCCTTGAATTTCCAGATCTAATTTCTTAATTTTATGAGCCTTCCTCATTCTAAAAGTCGAATCAAGCCACAGACTTAAGAGAAGCCTCATTTTTTTGAGCATAAATCCTTGAAGGGTTCGAATAGATTAATTTCTTTTTTTCTTTCCAAGAAGATTTTCAAATCGAATTTTTCGGCAGCCTTGGAAATTCAAGGGTTCAATTTTGGAAGGCTCTCATCTGTTGGCAGCAAACATTGGACGATTTCTTCCATCAAACCCTTGTAAAAAATTTATTTCCTTGAAGCATATCTTTTCTTCTAGTGCGAGCAACTGAGACGTCTTGCAGATAGCCGAGATTTTCTGCAATCAATCTTTGCAGGAACTGTTGACCACTCTGTGTCAACTACCCTATAGTAGTGCACATTTTTGCAAAAGAAATCCTTCATGTTTGAGCAATCAAATATCCAAGATTCATCAATCATCAGTCTATCAGAGTTATAAACCCATTTTGCAATGTTTGTAATGTAAATGATTCTAGTAAGACCATATACATACATAACAACCTACATAAGCCTATTATTTTGGCGATTATTTTCATCCTAGGAGGTTTTTCGTCTCATTGGTTCATCTGTGTTTCTAAACACGGATGGTTGGCAAAGTTTTTCCCTCTAGCCTCAACCCAGAGCTAAGGTGGAATTTATTGTCGAGGCCTTAGGTGAGTCCTAGTGTTCTAGTCAAGTCTTTTGTATAAGTGATTTGGGAATAAGTTATGCTAATTGGCTAAATTATTGGTCGTAGAATTGGGTAAATTATTAATATTTTCCCCTTTCAGGGGTTGAGTTAATTATAATATCTTGATGTAAAAATATTTGGTACATGGTCCCTCATATTTAGACACTATGGCCTAAATATTTAAAGGTGAAACAAATTATTAATACCCTTTAGTATCAATTAATTAATTTTTCTGGCCAGAATAAATTAAAATTCTAAGCCAGAAAATTAATTGATTATTATTTTTGGTTTTCCGAGGAAAAAGTGGTTAAATAATTAACCGGAATTTGGTTAGAAAATAAAAATGAAAGAAATAAAAATTCTCTCCAAGTGAAAAATATTAAAAAAGTGAATGTGCACTTTTCAAGAAGGGAATCTCCACAAATCAAGCAAGAAAAAATTCAAGAGAATATTTTTGGCCTAGAAAAAAGGAATTAATTCCCAGAAAAATCGATTTTTTAATGAAAATCGAATTTATGGTCCAAGTTCGTTAAGAGAATGGGGGTTTTTCAAGGAAAAAATGCCAAAATATATATATATATATTTGGGACCAAGAAGAAAGCAACATCATCCGAATTTTTTCTTAAGCAATCAACGGTGGAGATCATTTTGACATGGATCAAGCATTTAATGGTGCACCTTCATGGAACTAGCCGTTATTCACTTGGAAGCCTCTAGAGCTCTCATTTTTTCTATATAAGGACGCATACGCTCCTCATTGTACTATCTCTGGATGTCGTACTCAAGTTTTTTGGTCTTGAAGCTCTTTCTGTTTTGAAATAATAATACACAAGTCTTTGGGGTGAAACATTGTGGCTCTTCTCTTATGTATATGGTAACGAATTATTGAGCTTAATTTTCCACTGGTGATTTTATTTGTTACTTCATTTGCTTACATAGAATTAACTAGTGTATAGCTATCTTACACTGGTAATTAGATCTGGAAAATATTTTAGGATTGAAAGTGGCTAGTGTGATTTTGTTTAAGTTGCTAGGATTTTCTTCCATTATATTTTTCATGTCTCATCTGAAGCTAACAAAATATTTTTTAGGTGCGTAGAAAATATTTAATTGAAACAGATCTCAAACATAAGGGGATGCTTTTGCTTAAATTAACCAACTCGAATGATTAAGTAGGAGATTTCATTCTATTTTACCTGAAGGATTTATCTATCAAATTTACTGCAAGGTTTCTGGGCTTAGGCTTTGAGAAAATCATTCATTTATTTACTTATTTGAATCAAAGAGCTATTAATGAAAAATATCTGTTTTTTTTTCTTTGAAAAATATCTGTTTTTTTCTTTAGAGCTTGTATATATATATAAACTTTTCTTTTGTAAATGAATTTAAATTTTATATTTCTATTCTTTATTAAATAATTATTTTTATTTTTTAGGCTTTTTCTTATCTAAAAAAAACAAACAAACAAACAAAAACAAAAAATAAAAAAGGGAAAAGGGAAAATTATTAAATTTCATTTTTATTGAGCGTTAATTGAAAAGCATATTATTTAAGAAGTTAGCACTATGGAAAACTTTGTATGTATTTATTTATAACCTCAACCATCCATAGTCTTTTTGTGTTGTTTTTTTTTTTGTCTCTTGCAAGTCCGAGAAGGGGAGAATGGTTCGAAAATATTTTTATTTTTTCAAGGTCTGCGTAAGGGTCTCTAAGCTTTTCTCCTAGGGCCGCAAAGTCTGGGAGGCCCAAATCTGAGCCTCAACATCTTTATTTTCACGACCACAATCCTGAGCGACCTGTTTTCTTTGCCATCTATCTAATCCTTGCATTATAGCCACTGAATAATTCTTGAGAAGGGTTTTATTTATTGCTTTCTTGAGAAGGTGTATTTCATCATATTCTTTGAAGGGTTTGAAAGAAAACGAGTAGGAAGGGCTCAGCCCTCACCCCAATTTAAATGGCTAGGGTTTGAGGCCTTACGCTATACCTTTTTTGTGGCTTGTTAGACTTCAGAGCTTATCTTTCTTGGAAGCTGCGGGATTTGAAGCTTGGTCTAAGCATTTATTTGAAATTTTTCAATGGATTTTAAAATTATTTTGTGAAGTTGTTGGCTTTTAAGGACCTCAAGCAAATTCTGCCTTCTAAACTCAGGCCGCAAAGAGGTTTTCTACAAAATTTCTGATATGAACTGTTGATAATTTCCCAGGGTTGCAGGGACATTAAATCAATTTTTCTTGGGGCAATTTCTGCAGTAAATTTGTGGAGGTTGAATCTTGAAACCATAAGAAATTACCCAGAATTTCCTTAGTAATATTTAATTCAAATTTTTTGTGTGGTTAAATTGGGTTAGGCTGCATGCATTAAGGGCTTGAATTTCATTTGCTCCCTGACTTGACAAGGAATCACAAAATTTTTAAAAGGGTTTCTCCACTAAAATTCTGTTGACTTCACTGTGTTCTTTTGCAAGGTTCAAGACTCCTCCAAACTGACCTCTTTCTACTAGATGTGAGCTTAAAATTTCCTCCAATACCTGTTGCTCATGGAAAGTTGATTGGTAGGATTATAAACAGTGACTTGTTCATTAAGAGACATATCTCTGGTATCAAGGAAACTTTGTAGCAGAGAAGTTGTTTGTTTTGGGACTGTGTTTTTCTTTCATTTTGATAAATTTTTCTTTTGTTGAATATATCTACAGGAATTTAGAACACATCCACTATTTGAATATTCAGTGATTTATTTTGCAGAAAATTCATATAAAATTTGACAAAGTTTGTTTTTTTTAAAACTTGGCATATAATTGGCTGATCTAGCTCCTGTTGTTTTTTTATATATA
The DNA here is from genome assembly GCA_000404065.3 of Pinus taeda. Taxonomy (NCBI): domain Eukaryota; kingdom Viridiplantae; phylum Streptophyta; class Pinopsida; order Pinales; family Pinaceae; genus Pinus; species Pinus taeda. Next base: position 268,882 of record APFE031390529.1, on the reverse strand, counting down.
TACCTGGAAAAGCTTTGTATCTTAATATGAGCATTGAACTTTCATATCACCTGGTGCAAAAGATTTTGAGGTTTCAAGTCTTTGCATTTTAGGGATCTTTTCATCTACTTGGAGCTTAAAGTTGAAGTGACAAATTTTAAAGCCCTCCTTCATCAAATCTGAAGAAGTCCAAAGGGAGTTGTCTTCTTCCTAGTGTGAGGGGCTTCAGGGCCTGTGTATTTAGGCAATGATATAATTCTTACAAAGGGTCATAAACATTGAATCTAAACATATTTTCGCTCACTTGAAATTTTAGTCTCATATCTGATCCAATGTCATAGTTGGTTATTTTTCACTGTAAATTTTGTTGGGCTAACCTTTGTCTTTTTACAGAAGAAGGATCTGAGCATTTTTTTAGACACAGATTTATATTGTCGACATTGTCAGTTTTACAACCTGAGCCATTATTGAATTATTTTATTATTATTATTATAGTCGCTGAGATTTGAAGCATTTTTTGGCCAGCTGAAGTAACTGAATTTCATTGTCTAACCCTTTCTATAATTCTAGAGTTCAACAATGGATTTCAGGAGGTTTTTTTCATCTTAATTTGACATAAATTTCACTGATCTAAGAGTGTTTTCTTCACAGGGCTGAGAGTGCTTCTAAAAAAAAGGAAGCTATTTCATTTTGGTTGTTGCTCAAAGTTCAATCTTTTACATGATGCAGGCCTTGGTGATAAGATTTCACACCTTTGAAACTTAATATATTTTCTCTAAAATATCTTAATATAACTCAGATTTCACACATTGGTGTAAAGAGGACCTTGGCATACAGCTAGCAGTAAAGTATCAGTGGTGCAAGAAAGCCTATCTGTTGTAGGGAGGCTAAACCCTTTGAAGTATTTTGAAACCTAAAAAATTAATCACCACTGGAACTGGAATAATAAACCTGAAACTTGCCATTTGTTCACTGCTTCTTCAAAGGCTAACATTTGTTTCGCAAGGGATATACATTACTAGTGGCAAGTGTCTTTATAGCAGAGACAATATTTGATTTGGGACTGGTTCATTGAAAAGATCACATACTCTTATCTAAGTCAAGAACCTTTCCTTTGCAGTCACCTTGTTGCAGATCCAAATGCTTAAATAGTTACAGCTATCATATGTGGATTTGCCTCTCTTGAGGAGGTTGTTGGTTTTGTAAAGACATTATCTCTATTCTAAAACTCCTTGATGTGAAGAGCCATTTAATCTATCAAAGGGCTCTTTTTCCTATGTAATCCCCATGAATAAAAGCTTATCTTTTTCTTGGAGAGCTTGCAATCTTCATCCCTTAGCATCCTGTTTCTCCTTGTTTAAAAGGGAGATCTTATGTTTGGTTTTGTAACTCACTAAGTTGTTCCTACATCTCATCTATTTAGCATGCTAGATCTAACTTCAATATTTGCATCTAAGTGCTTGGAATATTTCTTGTCTCCATTTCAGATGCAATTGTAGATCAAAGTGGTGATTTCCTTAATTTCCTATTAGCAATCTCATCTGCCATAATTTACTTTTGTTTACATCATATAAGATTTCACTTGTTCCATTATCTAAGCTAAGTGAAGAACATCTTCAATTAGTGCTTCTTAAAAGAATTCTGAGTTTTGCTTTAAATCAACATTGTCTTTGTTGTTTCATTAATCATTTGTCATTAACAAGTAACCTTGTGCTTTGAAGCATTTAACTCCTTTGTGATTACAAGTTTATTGACATTTCACTTTCCTTGAAGCAACATAGTTATCATTGTAGTCCATTGAAATCTTGCATCAATATTTGCATTCTGAGTTAGATTTTGCATTCCACCTAGCTTAGTTTGCATTCACCTATCTGGCTTTGCCTAATTTGGCATATTGTTATTTTGTGAGCACTCTATCTTTACTTGCATTTCTATATTATTGCTCTTGTATTGTCATTTAATTTCCTTGTTCATTGTCCATTGATATTGTTATATTTATTGGAGCATCTCTTTAAAAAAAAACGAAGTACAGGTTTCTTTTATTCTTGCAAGGTAGATTTTTTGCTCATCTTTTAGTATTGTGCCATTTCCTACACTAATACTTGTCTTGCAGCATTATTTATCTTGTGACTTGAAATATCTTGCAAGTGTTGAATCTCTTCTAAGCATTGTTGTAAGGCACTGGTTTATCATTGTTAATCTAGTCAGTGTCTTATTTATCTTATTGGGATTGTCCTGTTCAATGTTACTTGGGAGCGGGAGCGAAAGCAGGGAGCGGGAGCGAAAACGAGAGCGGAAGCAACATTTTCAGAAGCTTCCAGTTTGGGAGCGATACATATATGTCAACAAAAACATGTAGAATGATGAATTAGATATAAAAAACATAGATTGATCATCGAACCATATCACATCAATCATCTAGAAGTTATAATCTTCATCAACCATGTCCACAAGTTAGTAACATACATATTACAACTGCAACATATTGAGTCCGTGAATCATGATTCATCAAATTCAATCTAAAGGTTTCAACTTCAACTTTCAAAATGAAAATTCAATATATATAACATTTAATCATCATTGACACCAAAGTTGTAACTTGTAAGCAAGTTTAACCATTACAAGAAATAATTATCTTAGATATTCTAAGTCCCTAACTTCTAACTGTTAACATGAAATGAATGTTAAAAAATGAAACATGAATAATGAAATGAAATGAAACAACTTAGTCTTCACGAAGCATTCATATTCATAGTTCACAATCATTACAATGAATTATAATCTGCCAACTCAACTTCAAAATTTTCAATTGTCACAGACATATATTGTTTAACAAAATATCATTATGATATGAAAGAGTCAAGAGTCAAGGACTCAAAACTCAACAGTTATGAAAACTAATAGAAACTAGAAAAGACAAGTAAACTGTAAATCTACATGTGGCCCTTGCCACGAGTCTCCAGGAGTATAAGCAAGTCGTGGTGGTCTTCTAGGAGTCTCCCGTACAGACCGACAACCAGAACTAGAAGGCACATGCCCTCCACGTGAGGGTGTAGATGGAGGTGGCGACAGCAAAGGAACAAGACTTGGAACTCGAGCACTGCTACTAGATGGTGGAGGTGGAGGTGGCATGGCTACTGCAGCTACTTCATCTTCATCCCTTATAAGTTCCTCTTTCAGTTCTTCAAGATGTACAATGCCATCCTCCAAATTGTCATCCTTTCGGTGATTGTCCCAAATTTTATATGTGGGATCCTCATAAGCCCGATCACAGTAATGACTCAACAACCTCAAGTTGTAGTGCACATAAACCAAGCTTTTTGCTCGGTTTTCATTGAGTCTGTTTCTTTTAACATTATGTATGAAGTTGTAGGTGCTCCAACACCTCTCTGCAGAAGAAGTATTTACAACCTGTGATAGAACTTTTTTTGCCAATTTTGGCAAGTCCCTGGCTGCCATATGTTTCCCACCATGTGAGAGAATCAAATCTGTCTCTGTCTTCCATTGCATGGAAGTTACCAAACAAACCAGTGCCACTGAAGTATTTGCCTATTTCAAGGCGCACCACTGCACATTCCTCCCTGTCAGGTATCAACTTTTCTAATGCATGCAAATATCCACTAGTTACCTCTGCATCTAAATGGGGTTTGGTCCTAATCCCACCCCCTGGTGCATGTTGGCCCAACCAAGATGTAGAGTAGTATTTTGGCGTAAGGATATACGCCAAGCAATGTAGTGGAAGATTAAGTTTATTCCACCGTTCACACACACAATCATGAATCAGTTTGTACAGGTCGGGATCTCTATTATGAACAATATCTTTTATTTGCCCCAACATGGTATCCATCTGCTCATACACCTCGCTAATCACTGGTTTCTCTGTATCTGCAAACCGAATCATGTGAAAAATGGGCTTAGTGAAATCCAATACTTGCCTCACACTTGTCCAAAACTGACCATCAAGAGCGGCCTCCTCTACCAGTTCAAAATCTCACCTATCAGTTGCATTTGTAGCCCTTTCCTTTAATACCTGCCAATGTGAACTTGATACCATGCTAGCCAATGACTCTCTTACCTTCAAAAGGCACCTGAAGGTGAGGTAATAGCTACCAAATCTGGTCTTCGCAATCTTCAACAACTCCAATCTCGAGCGACTGCGGAAAAGGCCATGCGTATTGCTATGATTTGTAATAAATTTTATCATTTGTTTGCCTTTCTTGTACAAATCACCAATCCATTTGTATTGTGCATTTTTGTTCTTGACAACATCATGCATCAGAATGTTCAATGTGTGAACCAAACATCCAGACCAAAATATGTTGGGTAATTTATCCTCAATAATTGCTCCCGCTGCCTTACAATTAGGAGCATTATCAATGATGACTTGGATGACATTGTATGGCCCAATACCGTCAATTGTTTCAAGTAATGCTTCTGCAATGTTGATGGCGGTCCTGAACTTGTCTGAGTAATCATGTGCAGTTAGAAAAATGGCACCACTAACAGACACAACAAGAACACTTATCAATGGCTTGCCCTTTACATTTGTCCATCCATCAAATACAATGGACACCCCATGGTCAGTCCAAAAACTTGTCATTCTATTCAAAGAATGTGATATTTTTGCTTTTTCATGATCAAGTCCAACGATTCTTGCCTTGTCATACCCAAGGCTCTTGTATCCTTTAGGGGCATCATTTATGGCAGAAACCATTTCGTGCCAATCAGGTGAGCGAAGAACATTGAATGGTATCCCACATGCATAGAGAAACCTGTAAACCTTTGAATCCACATCATTCCTACACCCCTCATCAAGGAAATCTGATATGGTTCTACGCGTTAAAGCTGATGACCCTGTGCCTCCATATCCATTGAAGGAGTTCTTTGTGCTTGTGATTGTGAGCTTGGTTCAAAGAAACTCCTTGATTTTTAGATTCGTATTTGGCTTCCTCCTCTTCCCTTATGTATTTGGCTCTATCCGCTGCTGACACCGCTGGACAAGTTTTGATTCCTATTTTTTTATCTCCATCCCATGGCCTTTTCCCGCAGAGGTGTTTTCTGGCACGGGTGTATGAACATGTGCAATTATTGTTGCAATGGGGGCAATGAAATTTAGTGGTTCCACCCCCTCCCTGCTTCAGGCCTGTTAACATATTTCCACAATGGGGTTTGGTCTTGTTTAGTTTTTTGAGAGTCATGTTCACCCTCCTCCAGCTCCTCCTCACCGGGGTTTTCATCAAATCCACTTTCATCAGCTTCTTCATCACCCTCTTCAATTTGGCCCCTCTGTTTCCTACTCTCCAACACCATAATAACCATAAAAGGGACCAAGAAGAGGAAAATGCCAAGAAATATAGCCAGGTCCATGATGTTTGATATTTGTAGGCTTTTGAATCTGCAAAATTTAATGGGAATGGGAATGGGAATATGAATGAGAAAATTGAATTTTTTTATTTAGATTAATTAATTTAATTTAGATTCATGATTTTTTTACTAAATAAAGTTAAAAAACTAAACTAAACTAAATTAAACTAACTAAACTAAACTAAATTACTAAATTACTACCTAACTAAGGTTTAAAATACTAAATTACTAAGTTACTAATCTCTTTGCAGGCTTGCTCCTTGCTCCTCGGTGCTTACTCCTCGCTTCTCCTCGCTCCTTTGCTCTTGCTCTCCAGCTTCTACTCAACTCATTCAAGTGACAATGAATTTTTTTTTGCCCCCAAGTCATTTTAAAACATAATTTTTTTTTAATTAATTTTTTTTTTCCGCGTCCACTATTTTTTTCTGCGCGAAATGCTCCCGGTGTCACTCGAATCGCTCCTGGAGCGAAAATTAAACGCTCGGGAGCTGATCGCTCCCGAGCTGTAATTTTCGCTCCGGGAGCGACGCTCTCGATATCGCTCCCGATTTTGGCAGGGAGCGCAAATTTTTTTATCGGGAGCGCGCCACCGAACCGCTCCCGCCCGGAGCGCGGATTGGGAGCGGGTTCGGGGGGGGTGGGGCGCGCTCCCCTACAACTCTGGTCCTGTTAAATATTTACATTTCTCTTTTAGTAATCAAGCTTGCTAATAAATTTTAATCAAGTTGCTTAGATAAAGAATTGCCTTGACCTTAGTCTCCTAGACTTGTTGTTGCAACAAGTTTTCCCTTTCTAACTATCCTTAGGGACTACCCCCCTAGCTTATCTAGGAGAGAGCTTAAACGGAGTGAGTAGGGAATAGGTGACAGCCCCTACTCTGAGGGTTGTGCCTTAAAGATTATATCTTGCGGGGTTAGAAATTTTTCCCGCACTTAGGTGTACATCTTAGGTGACAATAGGAACCACCATTGAAGGCTTCAAAACCATAAATCGAAGCTCTTGAAGGAAGTCGTCCACAGTTCAAGCCATTTCCATCTCAATCGTAAGCTCACTTTTATTGGCGAAATTTTCTGGGAGTTTAAGCGTTCGATTTTGGTTTCTTAATAGTGAATTTCACATATGAAGGAGAAATCGATACCTTTGGAAGCTTCATGAATTATATTTTAAGTTATTTTTCTTGGGTTTTGAGCGATTAAAGGGATATCGTTTTTTGGTAAAGCGAATTTCATTTTGAGACTAAAGTTGTTTCATTTCATTTCATTATTCATGTTTCATTTTATAACATTTCGTTTCATGTTAACAGTTAGAAGTTAGGACTTAGAAATATCTAAGATATTATTTCTTGTAATGGTTAAACTTAGCTTACAAGTACAACTTGGTGATCAATGATGATAAATGTTATATATTGAATTTCAATTTGAAAGCTTGAAGGTTGAAACTTAAGATTGAATTTGATGAATCATGATTCACAAGACAATATGTTGCAGTTGTAATATGTATTTTAGTAGTTTACTAACTTGTGGACATGGTTGATGAAGATATATCTTCTAGATGAATGATGTGATATGGTTCAATGATCAATCTATGTTTTTTTTAATGTTTTTTATATCTAATCATCATTCTACATGTTTTTGTTGACATATATGTATCAAAAATTAAAAAATATAAAAAAATATATATTTTTTTAAAAAATCGCTCCGGGATTTGCTCCCAAACCAGGAGCTTCTGAAAATGTCGCTCCCGCTCCCGCTCCCAAGTAACATTGCTCTCAAGCATTACTCTATCAACCTATCTGTACCTCAATCCATAGTTTGCCATGCCTCTGAGGTATCTCAACACATACTTTGCAGCAACCCAATGCACTCTGATCGGTTCAACCATGAACTGACTCAGCTAGTTGACTGCCAAACAAATATCAAGTCATGTGTTGACCAAGTACATTAACAACCCAATGAGTTGCCTGCACATTGTAGGATCCACTAGCTCTCCTCTGCCATCATCCACGTTCCTCCAGTTTGTGACTAGAGGTTTGGCCATGGGCTTGCAATTCTGCATATGAAATGTTCGTAGAATCTATGTTGTGTACTTGCATTGTCCCACAAAGATCTCACCATCACCCTGCCAAACCTCCAAGCCAAGGAAATAGTGCATAAGCCCCATATCCTTCATCTCAAACTCCCTTGAAAGGTCCTCTTTGCAATCCTGGATCAAGCTCTCATCTCCAATCAATATAAGGTCGTCGACATAGAGAACTAGGATGAGTGGAAGCCCTCCAACCATGATGTAGTAAAGGTTGACATCCGCCTCACTCTTAGTGAAGCCCAATCCTCAAAGGTAGCTATCAATTTTAATGTACCATACTCTCTGAGTTTGCTTGAGCCCATAAAGAGCTCTCTTTAGCCTGCAAACGTGTCTTTGCTAAACTGCTCGAACCCCTTTGGCTACTCTATATAGATCCCCTCCTCAACAACTCCACTGGGACAAAAGTCTCCTCCTAGTCTATTCCCTCAATCTGTGAGAAGCCCTTGGCCACAAACGAACTTCTTCCATCTGCTCCATGCTTCAGCTTGTACACCCATTTGGATCCAACAATTGATATCCCTTCAAGCTGTGGAACAACCTTTCAAACATCATTCTTCATGGTAGAGGAATACTCCTCCACCATGGCATCCTGCCAAACCTGCAAAGAAGTTGCCTCCTTGTAAGAAGAAGGCTCTGTGTCCACCAACTTTGTCATCAGCACCATATAACATGTGTACCTCCGTGGTTGTTTACTCTGCTTAAACATGGTGCTAGGAGCCTCGACCTACTCCTAAGCCTCTTGGATCAACCTATTGACCCACTTGGCCTTCTTCCTCCCTATGGTGGATGGCTCTAGTTGATCTGTCTACTATCGGCCTGGCTTGTCCTCCTCACCCTGCTGCAAATCTTGTTGCGCTACCCTTTTGCTATAGACTGTAGTTGTGGCTGAATCTGAGGTGTTGGTTGTGACTCTTGTTTGGGAGCAAGTAGCTCCTCCTCAGGTACTGCAATCTACTCACGCTCTAAGGAAACTCTCAGAGCCTGATCCTCCTAGAATCTCACATCTCGCCTGAGAACTGTGTTCCTAAGTTCTGGAAGATACACCCTATATGCCTGAGATGTCTCACTATACCCCACAAAGATACCCTTCTCTGTTGTGGCATCCAACTTCTCCCTGTCATCTTTGGACACATGACAGTAGACCTTTGTGCCTAAGATCCAAAAGTGTGAAACGTCAGGGTTCTTGCCTGTGAAAGCCTCCTTTGGTGTGACTCGTCCAAGCACCCTGTGTCGACTCCTGTTATGCAGAAATATTGCAGTGTTGCATGCTTTTGCCCACAAGAACCTAGGCAGATCCTTATCATGCCACATAGCCCTAGCTGTTCCAAGAATGCTCTTGTTCTTCCTCTCTGCCACCCTATTTTGTTATGAGGTGCTATCAACTCTCTCCTAATATCTTGCTTTGCACAAAACTCCTTGAAGCCATTGGAGATAAATTCTCCACCATTGTCACTTCTCACTACCTTGATTTTCTTCCCGGTTTGCTTCTCTACCAAAGCCTTAAACTCCAAGAACCTGTCTAAGACCTCATCTTTCTTTTTCATAAAATAAATTCAAGTTTTATGAGAAAAACCATCAATGAAAGTAACATAATACCTGTGTCTCATTAGTGATGGAGAAGAAAAGGACTCGCACACATCTGAATGCACTAGCTCCAAAATCCCTTTGGCTCTGGTAACCTGACCATGGAAGGAAGACTTGGCATGCTTGCCAAGCGTGCATCCCTTGCTCACTCCACTCTTGTCAAGGCCACCCGTTGGTAATCCTATGCAAATTTGTTGAAAAATCTTTAGCACTCCATGATGCAAGTGTCCCATACGCCTGTGCCAAAGTTCAGCTACATTTGCACATCCTGCCTTGTTGCTCAAGGTTGCATCAATGTCTACACGCAATTTGTAGAGGTTTTTCACCCTCGTACCTATTTTCTTCTTATATCCAGAAGCCAAGTGTTGGAGATAAGCCTTACCTCTGTTGAAGATGACATCATATCCTTTATCCTCAAGGATAGCTACTAAAACCAAGTTCTTCTTTAGCCCTAGAACATAGAGAACATCTTTGAGATTAAGGGTATTACCTTACTCCCTCTCAAAGCTGACAGTACCAACTCCCTTGGTAGCATACTTGCCATTATCTCCAAGCTCGATACTCACCTACATATCCTTCTCATCTAGCTAGTTGAAATACTCTCGATTTACAGTATTTGAAAAGAGGCTCTTGAATCAATATACCATGCACTGCTCCCTGCTAAGCTTGCCATGCAAGCTATCGATGAGAAATCATTCTCAAACTAAGAGACAAACTCATCTACCTCAGTTGATGTAGCTACATGCTCCTTATTCGACCCCTTCTTCTTCCGGTTAGAACACTTGGAAGCATTGTGTCCAAAAGTATGGCATTGGAAGCATTTGATCTTACTCAGATTTGTCTTCTTCTTCTCACCCCTTTGACTATTCTCGCTCTTCCTTTTACCTTTCTTTCCTTTGACTTTTCGTGAAAGAGAGATTTTCTTCCTCCTTCTCAACCTTGGAACCCTTGCCATTGTTGCTAGAAGTCTCAACTAGATTGAGCCTTAGCTCCTCCTGAATGAAGTCAATCCATAGGCATTCCCAATCCGACAACTTATCTCGTCCAGTAATGCTTTGAACAAAAAGTATGCCAATCTTTAGTAAACCCATCCAGAGCCACACGCACTAGCTCTGTGTTCATGGGATTTTCTCCAACATCTGCTAGCTCATCACAGACTTCTTGGATTCTTGTGAGATAAGCAATTACACTCTCACTCTTTTGCATCTTGATTGTCCTTAGCTTCTCTTTGAGGACCATCTTTCGGTTCTCGGAAGAGTTTTGGTAGAGCTTGACTAACGCATCCCACATGTCCTTAGTTGTATCTTTACCTCCAACATGAGGAACTACATGATCCTGAAGTCCATCCAAGATCATCCCTTTGGCCTTGGCCATCTGCCTTTGGAAGAGCCTCAACTCGTCTGGATCTGAAGTTTTTGCAACACCTTGCTTAGCAAATTCTTTCAGCCCAAACTCGTCCAACAAAAATAGTATGCGGACCTTCCAAACACCAAAATTGGAGGAGCTATCGAGTCTATCCTGCTCTCTCAATCCTAGTCCTGTATGAGTTGTCATCTTGAAGACTATGCTCTGATTGATCTCTGTTCATAGCTTTGATACCATGTAGAAAATCCACGAAATTTTGATATGTTAGTATGAACAATTTGAAAATAGATTTTCTTTTCACACGGACACAGAATTTCTCTACCAAATAGTAGTGGAATAGAACAGAATTAATTGCACAAATTCACACAAGAAAACAGAACAATTTTCTAGGGAACCCAATAGGGAAAAGCCTCACTTGCTTCAGAATTTTATTGAAGAAGAATAAGCTACAGTTATCTTAAAACCAGCTTGTCTCAATCAGAAAAATACAATATTTTTCCTGCCTTAAACTAGGCTTAAAACACCTACTCAAATATTGATCTACTCCTTGAAAACTACGCAAACCTGAGCCCCTAAATCTATTTGCATTCCTTAGGAAATAAGCCATATTTCCTAGTGCATTCCCAACTCCTAAAAAATTGGAATTTCCTCCTATTTTTCAATGCACTTCTCAAGGTTGCCTTCCTTCTCCAACTCGCACAAGAGAAAACTTCTTGGCTTATTCCTCTCACAAGCTCACTTGATCATAAACTCGTGCTCAAGAATTATGAATACAAAGTGTGCCTTCGATCTTCTTATAAGCAATTCGATTTGGCTATTGTTAGTGAGTTTGTAAATTAGGAAGTTGAATTGGAGCTTTTCTAATTAACAAAAATCAACACACTTAGTTAACTGGGTCCTCCTGAAATTTAGTAGGCTAACTCCACTTGAACATTCAATTCCCATTTAACTCACACTAGAGGACAGATAACTCAATCCTCCACAACTCGCACTAGCCAAACTGCTTCTTGAACTCATCTTCATCATTGGGACTAATGCATGATTAAGAAGATCACTAAATTGATTCCTTGAATTGAGGCACAAATCAAGGAATACATTCCTTCGCTACTTTTCAACAAGGTGGACCCTCATCCCTCTTCCTCCCCCTTCTCGATCAAGGGTCGCCCCAAATCTCATTCTTGTGAATTTTGTTCAAACTACCTTCTCTAATAGCTAAAAGGATTCACAAAGCTCCCCAAAGTCAATGGTAACTCATGAAACAAATGATAGAGAAACAAGATATTCAAGATCCAATATCAGAGAAACCCTACTTACAAGAATAAAAACCCAACAATAGCAAGGAGATGATCAAGCAGACTTTGTTGAGAAATGGTACTAAGGAAGTGTTTCCTAGTGCTTTGTGCCTAGCATAGGAAAAGTGGTAAAGTGAACCCCTTCCGAAAAAGTGACTTTACTTATAAAGTGATTTTATTAACTTAGAAAGTGACTTTTCTATTTAATTACTAAAAATGACTTTATAAAGTTTGAGTGGGTTAAGTGATTTTAGAAAGCGGTTTTTTCTAAAAGTGACTTAAGTCATCTCAATGAGAGATTAAGTTGTTGGATAAATTTGTCATTGACGTCAATAAGATGGCAACCTAGGTGCATTGTTGAAGCATGCCCTAGATGAAACCCTAGGTGCAAACCCTAGGATCCTAAGTGCAAACCCTAGGTGTTGATAGCAAACCCTAACCCTAAGTAACCCTTGCATTGGTGTCCTGAGAATGCCATAGGTACATGACAAACCCTAGCTCTTGTTGAAGCATGTCTCTAGCTTAGTTAAACCCTAACTGTGTTGAAGAACCCTTGTTGAAGATGAAAACAAGAAACCCTAGGTCCATGTCCTAACATTTTCCATCCATATGATGAAACACTAGACATGCCCTAAATGAAGAATGTAAATGAAGCGCTAGCCCTAGATATGGATAGCCTTGTTCATCAAAAGGGAGTCACAATGTTGTGACTAAGCAACAAACTCTCATAAAGAATAACAAGCTATGTGGTTGGAGATAAAGTCATTGGTTGTTGTTGATGGAATGATTCTAGCATTTAACTACATGATCTATGGGCTCAAGAGGAAGTATGATCTTGCATAAGTTGAAGTCTAAGTTCTGAGGATAGTTGGTATAATGTAATGTGGTATTGTCGAATGTGGGTTTATTTTTAAAGCGATGGCATGTTTCCACAATTGGAATAGTTCTTTTAGACATCGCATTCTTACCAAAGCTAAAACTTGGATGGCTCCTACGACACATCGAACTGGTAGTTTGCAATCAAGACAACCTGGCACATTGCTTGATTGAGGAATGGACAAGTGAGTTGGCTTAGTATTGAACTAGAGGTGAATTCATTAACACATCGGGTTTAAGACTTTTGAATATGATAAAGATCATAGTGTGGCTTTATGGTGCAGTGCAAAGAGCAAATTCATAAAAGGCATCTTTGGCTTTGATATATATTAAATAATTGTGATACATAACATGAAGTCAAAGGAAGCATATGAAGTCAAGGCAAGAAAAACCACAGGTCGGCTCCTCCTTAAAAATATAGATACTTAATACAGGTCAGCTTCAAATCTCAAGTCGACCTCCCACACACAAGTCAGCGCTCCATGAGTCCTCATTGTTCAGAACCAACGAATTAGTATAAATTCAAGTAATGGGAAGTTCAGTCGGGGTATCATCTCGGCTCAAGATAAGAAGAAGATAATTGCAGAGCGAGGAAATTGTTTCACAGCTCGTAAACTCGAAGGGCTAAAAGGAATACAACATGTGAAGACTTCTGAGCTCGGATCAATGGAGAAGACCAATATTCGAACATGTGGACCTGTGGAGAATACCCTTTTCAGACCTGTGAAGACTATCTACATTTCAAACCTGTGGAGACTATTTATACTTCAGAGTTGTGGTGACGCTCCTTTCACACTTGACAGATACTATCTTCGACCTTTGGCCATTCTTTAGGCAAGCATTGTAAACATTTTGTGTTATACCTCAATTTGGAAACACTTTAGTGGAAACCTCAAATCGCTGGAAGCTATGGAAAGGATCTAAGACTACAGACCTATTACAAACATCATCTTCGAACTTGTAAAAGCCTTAAACTCGGCCCTGTAGGTGTCGAAAACTTGGACCAATACCTGTGGAAATCTAGTTTGGCTACAGAACTCAAACTATTGGAAGAACTTGTGACATCTGGACAGAGTAAAATATTGTAGCAACAGCCTTAGGACTTTGGGCTTGTTGGACTTGGATTTGTTGAGTTTGTTGGGCTATTGATAGCAAACCATGTGAATGTTTGCCTCAACTATTGAACAGCATAACCTATTATTTGTTGGAGACTTGTTGGAGCAATTTATGCAGACTTGAAGAGAAAACTTGTGATGTTGACATTTGTACAAGATTGTTGGAGTAGACTTATTGAGTGGAGCAGATTTCTTAACTCTTGTTAAAGCAGTCATCAGGGGAACATTCTTGAAGATTATTGTTTTAGATATTTTGAGGACTTTTTGAAGCATCATTTGGAGTTGATTGTGGAAGCATCTTGTAGCCTTCTTGAAGAGTGTTTGTGTTGATTTGAAGTAGCAAACCTTAAAGCACATTTGAAGTCGATGGAGCAGCATTGTTGAAGCCCTCATGGAGTAACATTGAGAAGATTGTTTAGGTAACATGAAGAATCTTGGAGACACCTACTATGATTACTAAAGATGACCTTGATGGACTAAGTATTTTGGAGATTATCTGAGGCCATTGTTGATGGTGATCTTGGAGGTATTATCAAGGCTTGTTGCAGAAGAATTTGGAAGCCCTGAAGAACTATAGACTCATCTAGAAGAACAAAAGCAAAGGGTTGGAGCCGTAGAGGATAAGAGTCCTCAAGAAGACCAAGTTGGATCCTGAGCCAGAGAAGAGAGTTGGAGCCCTAGATGATTGGAGTCCTCGTTGTTTTAATTAATAAAGTTATTCTTTTGGCTTTTTATATATATATATTGATATTGTGTTTTGTTTATAAGTGATCTTAACTGGTACTAAATAACAATTGTAAAAGAAATATTGATTCAACCCCCCTCTTAGTATTTCTAGCATAAGTCACAATCATTGACCTTGAGATAGTAAGATTTAATCTCGGCCATGAAGATCAAGGGTTAGTGGTTTTGGCAATTCATAATTTTATAAAATGAGAAGGGGGAGCGAAGAGGCAGAATTTTTTTTTTCTTCATGAGATTTAGAGAAGTGAAGGAGAAGGAGAGGAAAGGAGAAAAGGAGGCTGACAAAGCAAATCCTAGCAGAGAAAGAAGTGTACAACAGCACAGCAACAAGAAAATCAACATAGATCTCAGGGACAAGAGGAGGCACGCATATCAAGGCATCTTCTTGATCTATTCACTGAGCTCCAATGCGATTTTCGAGACTGGTTAGGCTGAAATTCGTGGTTGCTTGAGTGTGTTTTTCAAGGCAATCTAAGCGGATTTTTTAGGGGACTACCTACATGGACTTCGAGGTAGATTCAGTATGAGTTTCAAGACTACTTAGGCAAAAATTCGAGTGACTATCAACATGAATTTCAAGGCAGACTCGGGCACAAAATTCAAGGGAGATAAGTGAGTTTAATTGTTGTTAATTAATGTTGTAAAATTTTTGACAAGAAAATAAATTCTCTTGCTCACTAGTTTTTTCTTCGGGGTTTTTCTAGGCTCAGTTTGACCAAATATATTGTCTAAATTTTATGCATACATGTGTGATTTCTTAGAAAATTTGAAAGTAGAGTAGATCTTTGTGTTTCATTTTCAGATTTTAGATTCAAGTTCAAAACAGCATTAAACTTGATGTGAAAAACAAACTTGAAACCGCGGGGGGATCTATAGGTGCAATTTATCTACATGGTATCAGAGCAACAGTGAACCTATAAGCTAAGAAGTGTTGAACAGCATGCATAAACAACCTACATACCCAGAGATTTGGTGGTTGGGAGGGAGATTGTTCTCCATTCTCAGTGTTGGATAGTTGTGTTGGTTGAAAGGTTCAAATGGTTATTGGTTTGAGGGTGGAGAATAGGTTGAGTGGGGCTGAAAATTTTAGCCCATGGAAGGAGATGACAATTTTGTTGCTTGAGGAGTCCGAGTTGTAGGATAATGTCGAGAAGGCACTACAACCACCTATTGATCTTATTAAGTTTCCAAACTTCAACAAGTGCAATGTGAAGGCTAAGAGAATCCTTCTTGATGCAATTAAAGACCACCTTACACCTCATGTGTCAGGGAAGAAATTTGCTTACAAGATGTGGGATTCCTTGATAAAACTTTACAAAAGCACTAATGAAAACAAGAAGATGGTGTTACATGAGAAACTTAGAAACACCAAGATGACCAAAACTAACAAAGTGATCTCGTACCTTACCAAGATCACACAAGTGAGAGATGAGTTGGCTGCAGTGGGAGAGATTATTCCTGATGACCAATTGGTCAAGACGGCATTGAGTGGCTTCCCCAAGAAGTGTGATGGATTCATGGATGGCATTGTGGCCAGAGAGCATCTTCCAAATCGGGGAAGGATGTGGGTTGATTTCATTCAGAAGGAGATCAGGAGGAATGCCAAAAGTGCCAGTCAACATGGTGGGGTGGATGAGGAGGAGAATGTTGCCCTTGCAACTAAGGGCAAGAAGAGGTACAAGAAGGAGTCCATGAGTGGGACCAGGCATAAAGCGAAATAGAAGACACGAGAGAAGGACATGAGCAAAGTGAGATGCTTTGCTTTCCAGAAAATGGGGCACTATGCCTTTCAGTGTCCCAACGAGAAGGGAAAGAGGAAGAACGTTACAGATTTTGTGGAGATAGATGAGTTTGCCACACAATTTAATAGAGACTTTTTTATGTTGGCGAGTCTTCTCACAAATTTATCCTCCAGGATCTAGTACTTAGACAGTGGAGCTTCACGACACATGACAGGTGTCAAAGAGCACTTCACAAATCTGGTTGTGAGAGACATAGATTAGGAGGTAGTGTTGGGTGATGACTCTACAGTTGAGTAGTTAGTGTGGGCACTGTATCCTTTCAGAGGGAGTCGCATCCTTCCTTGAAAGTGACAAAGGTCCTATATGTTTAGGGGTTGAAAAAGAACCTCATTTCTATATCTGCTATTGAGGACAGGGGATATGTAGTGGTGTTCCGTGATGGACAGGTCCTCATGTATCCCAAGGGAAGTTGTACATACTTATGTTTTAGCTAATGGGAGCATTGGTACCCACTACCAGCAATAGTGATTTATGTGAGCTATGGCACAGGAGGATGACACACTTGCATCATGGAGCTTTGCACATTCTGAGGGAGATAGTTACAGGTGTACCAGTGTTTGGCAAAGAGAATCATGATGTGTGCAATAAGTGTGCTTAGGGAAAGTACACCAAGATGGCCTTCCTTGTTGGAAATACTGAGGGGGGGTGAATCAATATTTCTTAGCAATTAGCACTTTATTAATCTTTTCAGAGCATTAGTTAATCTTCAGTTATTATTATTATTGTTCAGTAAGAGCAGTAAACAACAATGCAAAAATAGAGACAGTAAGCACAAGATTTTAAGGTGGAAAACCCCCTCCAGCCCAAAAACCACCAAACGCTTTTCTAATAATTTATTTAATCTTCAACCCCAACTGAAAAGAAAGCTACAACTTCCTAGAACTCTAGAAAAGCATTCTTCTCCAACTCCCACTAGAAGGATGCCCCAACGCCCTACTTTTATCAGCAGTCAGCTGAATGGATGCCCCAACACCCTACCACCACCCTACCACCACCCTACCACCCTGAAGTGTTTACAGGCCCCAACCTGTAGATGACTTCATTCACCTGCCTAGCACCACCCTACCACCCTATAAAGACAAAAATTAAATACAAAAAGTGTGGACTCCCATACCAGGGACAATGATCCACGTTACAATTGATCTGAAATGATCATATGTTAAAATTGATGTAGAATTGATTAGCCATTAATGAATTGAATGTTAGCTAAAAGTGGGGAAACCGAGATAACTGCTTGAGAAGAAACACTTTACGACAGCTGATAAAACATAAGTAAGATGCAAACTAGAAGTGAAAACATCTAAAACACAGCAATACCAGACAGCAATATTGATTATGGAGTTCGTCCCTGATGGATTACGTCTCCGGGTCTGCTTTCAAGATGGGCAACCGCTTTATTAGGATTGAAACGAAAGACGTCGATTACACAGAGATTTGACCAAGCTGAGTATGCACGCAGGGACTTTTGGTCACTGTCAAAAGATAGCTCTCTGAACCAGCTTTCCAACCCCTGTCACAGTTCCCAATTCCAACTCCGGATGCTCCTGTTACACTGAAAACAAAAACAACTATGACCTCCAGAACCTGCATACAAAATCCAAAAACCACTCTCCTCACTTCAATGAGAAAAACTGCCTTTTAACACCCACGAGATGCACTCAAACTCCTACATGTTGTTTTTAGGAGTGAATAAGCTCAAAATAGGGTTGGTTTAGGGTTTTAGGTTAATGAATTAATGTCACCTAGTGACATTAATCACCTAGGTGTAATTAAATATCACAAATCCGAACAAAACCCACTTTTGGACCTTAGAATAGCCCAAAAACCGTTAGTGGTTAGCTAACCGAGCGGAGGCGCTAATAGCACATGTGCACATGTGGGTTAACCCCGCGGTTAGGGCTCCGTCAGTTCTGGTAACTACCAGTGGTTGCGCGGTCTTCTGTCGAGTGTTCACACGCCCGCAGTTCCGACGCTGCGGTTATTGTAACCTCCGACAGCCTCGTCACCGTAACTGTTAGCGCCTTTATCCACTCATGTGAACATGGTTCTATTGCGGTTATGACCAACGGTTAACTGTTTGGTTTGCACGTGGTTACCCTGGACACCTGCTAACCATAGCCACGACTGCTCACATGGCCGCGGTCCCACTCCGGTTAGGGACTGGTATACCATTTACAATGTTTTTGTAATGTATTTACATATATTTGCAAAGGCCGAGAGTTAATACAAGGTTTTATGTATTGTTTTAACACATAGGTTTGCATTGTAATGTTTTGATAGGTTTAGAACTTATGTATGGTGTATTTACTATTTAGGTTATGGTTTAGATTTAGACTTAGGTTATGGTGTAGACTTAGGATTAGGTTAGGGTTAGATGTAGTTTTAGGGTTTTAATACATAGTTTTTTTCATCAACCCGTTTACAACCATTTGTCACAAAGTGACATTCACCCACATTTATATCATCGACACAAGCTACATTTGCGACGACAAACCTTTGTCGACACCCAATTCCTACGAGGTGAATGGTCAACCCATATTGACAACCCAAATCCTGCGAGGTGGATGACAAATACATGTCAACGATCAAATCCTAGTGGAACTGACAACAACCATATGTCGACAGCAAGGTACAAAACCATATCAACTGAACACCATGAAAAACCATAAACATCACCTAGACAACCTGAACCATAATCAACATTGTCAAAACTGAACGACACTGGACTAAATGCTGACGACGACACTGAACACTAACGATGAACCTATGCAACTGATCTTACGAGATCCTCCTGGATCAACAATGATATTACAATGATTTTCTTTGACTGATCAATAACACTAGAGGACCTAAACCCTTTATCCCGACATACTTTGACAATAAAACTAACTTTCCCAGCAATGCCTTTTACAACTCTTAGGTAATTTGACTCTTTTACAAATATGGGCTCTCATACCAGAGATAATGGCCCAGTTACATTGATTTGACTCTTGACTTTGACAATGCTTCTTAATACATGGATAGTTGTTGATGATGTGACAAGATAGTTGTTCTGCCTTCAAGAATTATCTCATTGTAATGCTTCCTTCAAGAGATGATGATTTGTCTCTTCAAGTTCTTGAATGTCTTCTTGGATGTCTCGAGTCTTCTTTTACCTGCATGCAAATTTTCCCAAACGAAACCCAATCCCAAACGGAAAACAAAAAATACCCTTCAACTTACCTTTGCTTGTAGTACACATATAAGTACATAAAAGTAAATGTACAAATTAAATGATTACAATGCATACCTGAAATGTGTTTGTGTTTTGAGTTCGTCCCTTTTGTTGTTGACTTGCTGCAGCAGCTGACAAACTTTGAACACAAGCCTAGACTCTACTTAACATACCGAACCTTAACACAAAACCACATTTTATACAAGAGTATACAAGAGATGGATATTGACTTAGACATACATAGGACAAAACTTACCCTAGCTCGACACAACTCTAGTTACAGTTATGACAAGGCAGTTATGCAAAACTGAAAGCTAGCCTAATACATGGTATAGTGCAGTCAACAGTTATTAAAGTACATTATTAACACAGAGAAAGGGAATTTGAATTATACAAACCTTTATCTTTGCTTGATTACAGGTCTACCTTTTGTCCCTTTCACAACAAGCTAAGGGTTATTCAATGTTGTTCAGGCCTGTGATGTTGTTGAATGAGGAACGAAGACCAAGGCTTGCTATTGAACGGGCTGAGATCCTTAAACGAGTTTGCAGATCATCAAGATATTTCCTTGTTTGTCTCTGGTAGATTGGAGTGAGGTTCTGAGACCTTCATCCTTCACTTAATGTTGAATGGAGACAGTAATCCTTGGACCGAGATCTCAAACTTGTAATTTCAGGTCAAAAACTTTTCTTTGCTCAAGGTTCTGTAGTCTGAGACAGTAATGATTGCTTGGAAACTCTTGATCAAGACCTGTAACTTCTAGATCGAGAATTGTAACTCCTTGACCAATATTTGTGATGTTTGAAACTTCTGTGATATAGGCCTCGACTAAGACTTCGCTACCTTGCCCAAATCTTCGCTAATCTTTTGGTGATTAGACCTGCAACAAAACAGAACACCGCTACCTTGCTAACCTTTGATATACCTGCAACAAAATAGGACCTCGCTTCCTTGCCAAATACTTCGCTAACAATTGATAAACCTGCAACAAACTGAGCCCTAACAAAAATTTGATCTGGGTTGATTTTCCTTTAGGGTAGTCCCGAAATTTCAGAGATTATACGTTCAGTTCATCATATCATCTATGCCAAGGTTTCACAACATATATATAGTACAAAGTTCTCACTTAGACGTTGGATAGGGCTCCTTAATTATAGGAGACACCACATACTTAAGTAACAATACTTATCATTTGAACGTCGGATGTTAAGGAGGGGCTTCTTAATGTACGTTGGAGGAGTAATGCATAATATATTTAGAATGTTAAATATTTTAAAATATGTATCTTTTTGTTCTAAGGTAAGTGGATCACTTTAATATTCCTCCTAACATTTGTATTAATACTTATTGACTTAAATTATTTCTTATTAGTGACATATCCTTAATAATTCTTAATAAAAGCGTTAAATTTAAACAAACCAATTATTGGCTTAGTGCATTTGGTCCTACCCGAGTGTGAAGTCAATGATTGGTTTACTACCTTTGGATCTTGAAGTTATTCAACTTATACGTGGTGAGATTACAGTGAGAATCCATGTCATATATTGACAATCATTGGTGAATAAGGTGTCCTGTCTCTAACCCCAAGGGTTTTAGCCCACAAACTGGGTCTTCAACGTCAACATCAATTTTCTCTCAAACCAAGCGGAACCACGAGGCGTACCATATATCAACGGAAACATCTCATCGAGGAGAATCTATCTAGAAGGATCTTGACACAAGATTCCATGAATTGCCATGTCAAATTTGCCATCGAAGACCGGGGTAGCTCCTAGTATTGTTTGGGTTGACATCAATGACAAACACCTATAAACATTCCTAAGCAGTGACAGCAGGTGAGTGGTATCCTAGATTTGATTCATTAAGATGTATGTGTTCCTATATCTTCATCTTCTTTGAGTGGATATTTGTATATTGTCAATTCCATTGATGACTACTCCAGGAAGACCTAGATCTTTTTCTTGAAGACCAAAGGTGACGTCTTCAAGAGGTTCCAAGAGTTCAGAGCTCTCGTGGAAAATCAGACAAAAAGGAAGATAAAGGTCTTGAGGTCTGATAATGGGGGCAAGTACACCTCTCATGGGTTCAGAGATTTTTGTGCTAGTGCAGGCATCAGGAGGGAGTGGACAATTCCTTACACCTAACAACAGAATGGGGTTGCTGAGAGGAAGACCAAGGCCATAGTTGGGGCTACAAGAGCCATATTACATGATCAGGGGTTACCATTCTTCTTATGGGCAAAGGCATGCAACACTGCAGTATATCTGTAGAACATGAGTCTACACAGAGTGTTGAGGAGCAAGACTCCTGAGGAGGCTTTCATTGGGAGGAAGCCACAGGTGGGTCACTTTAAGATTTTTGGGTGCCTTACATATTCACATGTCCCTTCAGAGAAGAGGACAAAGTTGGAGCCCACAGTAGAGAAGGACATTTTTGTTTGGTACAGCAAGACCTTAAAGGCTTATCGAATCTATATTCCAACCTTGAGGAAGGTGGAGGGCGAGACAAGATGTGAGGTTCGAGGAGGAGCGAGCCTTGAGGAGGTCAAGAGATTTGGGTCATGTATAGCAGGGAGGTTCACCACAAGGTCCAAGATCACAAGGGTTTGGTGGTTCACAAGCTTCAAGGGTGACTGGTCCACAAGTTACAAGTACATCGGGCACCGAGTCCCAAAGTACAGGTTCACTGCAGACCACAGGGGCATCATCATCAGGAGTACCGATTATACCCACCCCAACTCAGGAGGCTACTTCAAGGAAGAGGAAGCCTAAATGGCCTCGTCATACCCTGCAAGAAGCCGAGGAGATAGTGAGAAAGCCCAAGTGGTTAGTTAGGGAGAGGAGACCACCCGAGATGTTTGGTAGCTATTTGGTTATGGTGAGTAGCATTGTGGAGGCCAAGCCATCTAGCTACGAGGAGGCTATAGGCCAACAAGTTTGAAGGGATGCCATGGTGGAAGAGTATGCTTCCATCATGAAGAATGATGTGTGGGAGATTATGGCTAGGCTTGACGGCCAGGGTTGCGAGGGAGCGGAGACCATTTAGAATCAACAATTCCTGTGATTCCCCCAATTGCTATAGATGCTTACCATAAATTGTAGTGGACCCCAAAGTATCATCTGACATCCGATGAATCCCAACTGAATCTGGATCTATTCCCAGGGTACAAAACACATCCTTTAATCGATTATGGAGAGGGATCTAGAGATCTCTAGTACAAGCATTGAAGTCACCTATGAGGATGAGTTAACGGTATCAATTGGTCTCTTTGTGCCCCTGTCCGAAGATAGTACCCTGAAAAAAGTCGTGATCCTCTGTGTGGGGTCTGGTTTGATGGGAGGCTGAAGAATATGCGCTCGAAACCTGAGAGCCTCTTGCATATATAGGGCCAAACATCACTGGTCGGGATACTTGAAAAAGTCTATGAGGGTTTGAGAGTCTCTAAACAAGCAATGGAACCTTCCTCTGATCTCGTAGTAGATAGGGCATCCAAAAATGAAGTGCACCTCGGTCTCTGCTTCCTATAAATGACATACCTGGCAAATTTTGTCTGGTCTATCAATCTGGTAGTCCGTCTCTACTCGAAGTCTATGAGAACCTACTCTGAATTGGCCTAGAGGAATGCGAAGAGCATGCATCCAGTGGTGAAACATATACTGGGGTCGAATAATGAGCTTGTCTCTCAACTCCAAGAAGTGCTCAGCGTAGAAGGCCATCTTTGGGCGCAACCCTCCCGAAGGATTGACTCAGGTGACCTAAACAAACTGCCTACAGATGTCCTCCCTGATGATCTTGCTCAACTCTTGTCTAGTAGGTAGAAGGTGACCAGGAGCATCCAAGGCATATTACAAAGGAGAGAGAATCCAATTGAATGCTCACTAACTCTAAAAGATCTGAATCTCTTGTAAACCAACATCTAGCCCGGCCCGAGGGAGTAGAATGAGCAATAGTCTCAGAAGAGCAATATGCCAAGTAAGGGTAACGATCCCTACTCTTTATCGAGTCTGCAAATCCCCGAACACGATGCAAGAATGAGACCAAACTGAATATTATCTCAAGTCGAAAGGGCTGAGCTCCAAACTCTGCAAGGATGATGTGTTGAGGTACTGTTTGTTTGCATCTAATGATGCGGCGGAGAAGAAGAATATGGACTCTCTCAACTGAAGCCCAATCTGACTCAAGTAAAGACAATCCCAAAATCTCTGAGCCATATAGAATAGTGGGACGGATCAAGGTGGAATGAGGCTCATCTTGGACGAGATGTCCTCTAAGTGATGTCAAAAGCACTCTCTTGAGAAGGGCTAAGGATCCATATCCTTTGTTGATCTGAGGCTCAAGCGTTGGTCGCAAACTATAGCGAGGGCCTGAGAATTGCACCCCCAAGTATGTATACATGTTGGTGATCTCAACCTCCTCCCCTCTGAATAGGAAGTGAAGGTCTGAAGAATTCTTCACCCCATTGAAAATCATAACCTTGGTTTTACCCAGGTTGACCATCAACTGTCAAAGATCGCAAAACAGAGCTAAGGCATCCAATTGCCTCTGTAATCCTTCTGGAGATGAGGAGAGTGTGAACCGCAGCAAACTGATATTACTTCTACTTGTTAATTAATGCAAGTTATTTACTGTGTTACACTGTAAATATCAAAGTAAGTACAACTGCAGCCTTCACAACTTAAATAATATGGGGAAACAAGAACTGAGCAAGAAAGAAATAGCACACACGAGTGTTGGACAAATGTCCTCGAAAAAACCCAATGTGGGAAAATTGGTGCAGCAACTGAGGGTTTGAATTATTATGAAGTAATTTCTTAGTACAATTCTTCGAATACCCAAACTAGCAATCCTATACAGAAATCTAACTGGATAAAAAGATAGTGAGATGATCTCACCCTGTCACTGGGAAATCTGGCACTGATCTGCGCTGGAGATGAGCCTCTGCGCTGTCTCTCACAGTACTGTGTCACACCCACGCAGTTACTACATCACTGCTGTTGGGACTGCGCTGCCATTCCTCTTGATCCTCTGCTCGCTGGAAACTTCAGCCCTCTAGCCTCCCAATCTCACACCCCAGCTCCGGCACTAGATCCCGACTGTTTCAAAGTAGAAATACGGACTCCCTCTGAAGCTCTATGCTGCCTCAACGTGACCTAGCACTACCTCTTTGGACTACTCTCTGCCCTCTCTGCCTTGTACCCTCAGGATCAGGAAAACTCCCTTCGGAAAATTATCCCTGCCCCTCACTGCAAGAAATCTCCTCGATCACCTTCTCCGGCAACTACTGCGCTGCTCTCTTGATAAAACCGATCTTTGATCTCTCACCTGATGTGTTTTCCAAATGCCCATCGAAGTCCTTCTTATAATCTTCCAGTTGAGTAATCAACGGCCCAGATTAGATTCTAATCAATGGCTCAAATCATATGACTCGATCTTCGTCTTCTTCTAGAAGATTCACACCCAGTTTCAGTAATACCCTTTAATTATTTTAATTTCCTAAGTTTAGACTTAGGCGCCCATTAAAAATAATTAATTATTTTAATAAAACTATTTCTGGGTAGAATTTCCCAAAACAATTTCTGGGTATTCTGGAATACATGTGTCCTAGCTTCCCTGCAAATTTTGAGGCTTAGAACACATCTGATACCAGAAATCAACAGAGAGGAGGACCACATCGTCAGCAAAGAGTAGAATAGATATCAGGACCTACTGAAGAAGGCAACCATCAGTGTCCTGGATATGCTCGTGTAGAAAAGCCTCTAACTCATCAATATAGATCCAAATAGGGTAGGGGGCAAAGAACATCCCTGTTTAACCCCAATAGTGCTTCGGATGAAATCAGACATCCCATGAGCCATGCAAAGACAACCAAGGATGGACTCATATAGGCGCGTAATAGCTATCAATAGGGTCATCAAGATGCCAATATCTCTGAGTCTTTGGAGAAAGGCTTTCCTCGGAACAGAGTCAAAAGCTTTCCGAAAATCTACGAAACAACAGTAGACTTTCGAAGAGCGATGTCGTACCTCCTCAATCACAGCGCGGAGAGTGAAGATGTGGTCAATGGTCTGATGAGTTGGTCGAAAACCTGTCTATCCCCTAGCTCTGAGTTGTCTTTGCTCAAGGTCATTGGAGAGCTTCCTATGTAGAACAATATCATCAACTTTGAGAACGTGTGGCCCACCATGATTGTTCTATAGTTATTAGGATTTGGGTTGGAGCTTGATTTGTGGATCGAACGGATGATGTGGTGTGACCATGCCACTAGAAAATCTTCACGGACTACATGGTTGAAGAGATCAACCAAGTAGCTAACCAAAGCACGGAAATCATGTTTAAAGGACTCTGCTTGGTAGCCTTCCTCATTGGCTGCTTTGTTGTTGTTCATCACCCAAATGGCCCCTCTAATATCTTTGTCTAAGAATAGGTAAGAGGAAGACGGCGGGGAGGTAACATGAATTTGGCCCTGCCCCGGAATATCATAAAGGTTGAAAGTGTGAGAAAACATGGATGTAGGGTCAAGGTCAAATGGAAGAGGGGAGCGTCAAGGAAGGATGGTATGCCAAAATTATTTAGGGGAGTGGGCAAGGAGATCAGAAAGTTCTCGTCTTCTATGAGAGACAAAGAGTCGTTTCTTGCAATGAAGAAGATGATGGTAATAAGCCTTGAGGTCGGGGTAGAAGGGTTGAGAGTAGGTGGAAGCATATTAAAGTTCTCGATGTAGAGTCTTACATTCGTCATTGTATCATTTGTTCATGGGGCAAGATCCAACTTTTCGGGAGGTGAAAGTGGAACGAGTGGAATGAGGGAAGGATTTGAGTGCTGCTTCCCAAATGGCAGATGAAAGACAGGTGTATTTAGTGGAAGCAGAACCAAGCAAGGAGAATTGGGTCTCTCATGGGAGCATCTTCCGTAGGGTAGAGGAGAAGATGTCAAGGTCGCCTTCGTCAAATCGAAAGGTGGTTCAAGGTGGGCCCCGAGGGGAAGGATGGGGTGGAAGGGGAGGGTCAACTTGAAGAGAGTGTTATGAAACCAACTCAAGAAAAGATAGATCAACGCCTTAGAATTCAGCCTCTTCGAGGGGGCAACCTCCTTTACATTACATAAATGAACAATTCTTGGATGATTCAAATGACAAAACCTCCTTTCTATATATAGGAGTCTAAGGAGTCACAATATAAACCAGCCGACCTAACAATAATATATAAAGCCACAAAAATAACAATAGAGGGATTCTATGGGGCACAGTAATAACAATATGGGGGCAATAGGGGCACAACAATATTAATAAGGGGTATAACTACAATAGTAATGGGGTAATCACTAGTATTATAGGGACCCAACAGAGAGAAGGAAAGAAGTGCATGATTAGCAAGGGAGATGGGGGAGACGGAAAGATGGCGAATAAAAGGGAGCAAGTTCTGGCTAGCAAGGACATAATCAACTACACTCGCACCCCCAACATATGGCCGACACGTGAAAAAGCGGGAGTCTGAGAAACAGGGGAGACCATTTAAAATTAACAACTCCTGTGATTCCCCCAACTGCAATAGATGCTTACCATAAACTGTAGTGGGCCCCAAAGCATCATTTAACATCCAATGAAGCCCAACTAAGTCTGGACCTATCCCCTGGGTACAAAACACATCCTTTGATCGATCGTAGAGAGGGATCTGGAGATCTCTAGTACGAGCATTGAAGTCGCCTATGAGAATGACTTTCCCAACAACAAAGTATTGGGTGATGTCAACGTACAAGTCTATAAAGGGGTCCCCATTTGAGCCATTACGGATGGAAAATGGTGAAGAGGCTAAGGGAAAGTAACAAACTGCACTGTAGATGTCCCTCAAAGGAGAGACTCCGACGCTAATCTAAATCCACATAAACCTAGCAAACTCATTTTCGCCTACCAAAGATACCCTGATCCGACGTGAGTCACTAGCCAAACAAGCAACTCCACCTGATCCTCTAACTCCTCCCGAGCTCCTCGTCTCCTGCCTGCAAACTGAGAACCAATGGTAACCTGCGATATCTAGGAGAGGTAGAATAGGGCTCGCATGAGTCTCGACCACGAAGAGGATGTCCGCTGATTCAAGAGCATCGTACAAATTCCTGGCGATGACCAAAAAGATCCATTGCCATTCCAACAGCGGATAGAGATGCTTGTACCTTGTCGTCTCCCCAAGCGGGCCCGTCATTTGGAACCTCCAGTTCGAGGTTCCCACCCAGGTGGGAAGGAGTCCCAAATGACTGCCCGAAGATTGTTGATAACTGCCCATTTCCCTGCCTCGAGTCCCAAATGACTACTCGAAGATTCCTGATCACTGCCCATTTCCCTGCCTGGGGTCCCGAATGACTACTCGAAGATTCCTGATAACTACCCATTTCCTTGCCTGTCATCTAGATCACCGGATTCGCCCTAGAGGCCCCTCGAATCCCAAATCCAGCGAATCCGCACGATTCGGTACGGATTCGTGTCCAAATCATATGACACGTCGTGTCCTTTTCTGACGCGTCGAATCCGAGGTCGTGTCACGATTTTCAAAAGCGTGTCGTGATTTTGGGAATCGTGTCCTGTTTCCAGGACTCGCTAAGCTCAGCGCAAGTATGAAAAGAGCATGTTTGCTCATTAATATTTTCATTTGGCAAGTAATTTGTGCTGTTGGCAAGTGATTTGTGTTGTTGCAGCAAGGAGAATCGACCACCAGTCCACCAGGTAACTATTTAGTAATAAGTTATTGTAACCTTGCATAGCAGAGATTCTTTTTTATTGGCTTTTATAGGTCTCGGCCTGTATACACAGAACTCTTTAGATTGCATGCCTTAGACACTCCTCTTTAATAACGATTGATCAATGAGATCATTGCCCAGATATCACATCAACCGCCTACTTGGAGATTAGCAACAGCCAATAATTGTTACGGTTTACCTGATGCCATGTTGGAACTCGCAAATGAAATTTGCAAGCAGCCTTCTTAGGCTTCAGATTAGGCCTGCTGCCTAATGGTCGGCTCACTATGAATGATTCAAAGTTATACTAAATAAAATTATCTATAAATTGTGCAATGGCCTAAGTAAGAATTAACATAGTTGTAGCTTTAATGAGTTACTCATGAAAGTCAAATATTTGACACATTCATCAGGTTTAGAAGGAACTCATGCAGCTGCAGGCAAGTCAGTAAAAGTGCTACCTACTCAGCCCACTCAAAAAATAGGTTATTATTATAGCCCACTCAAAAAATAGGTTATTATCATAGCCCACTCAAAAACTAGGTTACTATTTTAAAATATTTATTATTAACATATATGACCCTTCATATTATTTTCAATGACAACATAGCAGTGAGCACACGTCAAAGTGAGCAAAACTCAAGATTGACAACGTTGTTTGTTGCTTAAAGTCGTCAAAAAAGATGTTTAAATGCAACATAGAGGATTTATTAACCCTTCAGATTATTTTTAATGGAAACGTAGCAATGAGATGTGTGAGGCCAACAGAGGTGAGGTGTCATTGCCCAAAACTGTTGCACAAGTGTGTCCAGTGGCATAGGAACAGTAACCATGGTTGTCCAATCATTCTCGGATTGAAATTTGAAATGATAATATAGTAATTGAACCTATACTTTGTGTGATTTTACTTTGGTATTGGAAAAAAAGTAATTGATGGCCCGCTACCCTTGTTGGAGTATCAATACTCCAATAATACTTGTCACTTGAGTATTAATTTTGATGCCATGAGAGTTCTCTGTTTTTAATATTTATGTTACATGGTGAGAGCTTTACATCCTTGACATCGACTGCCTCTTACAGCCTACAAGGCCCAGATAGATACCCTCACCTTTATCTGCATTCACGGATTCAGGAAACAAGCTTTAATACCATTTTAAAATTTCTAAGTCATGATTACCAGATCTGATTCCTAATATGATGCCAGACTGTTCTGAACAGTGGAATCTATTTAATTATAATTTATGTGTATTGTAACCTTGAATTTCTCAGAATACTCTGGCAAGTTGCAACCTTGAATTTCCAAAAGACATGCTAAAAGCCTAAAACTGTCTCTGTTCTAAGACTGGCATTTCACCTCCATTTTTTTGCATTTTTTACAGCAGTTTGTATATGATTTTTTATTTACAAATTTGTGCATGCTTTGTTCATTTTTTTACAAGTAACAGTGTTCATGGCTCAATCAAAGGCAATAGTTAGGGGGCAAAGGAAGAGCAAGAATGTCATGGGTAGAGATGCCCCTCCTCCCCCAATATCATCAGAGTTTGCTGCAAGTAATGTTGAGGGAAGAGGACTTAAAGACAATGATAAATATCCATTGTAGAAATATGTCACAAGAGAGGATGGGCCAAACAACAAGGGAAAGGGAGAAGGCAATGTGCAATAGAAATGCAACTTTTGTAACATTTCTTTCAAAAGCACATATTACCGTGTGAAATCACATTTGTTGGCTTTACCTGGTTGTGGGATTGGATCTTGTAGAGCCATTACTTCACAAAAGAGAAAAGAATTGGAAAAGGAGGCCAATGTTGGTATGGAACATGTGGCACTGGCTTCAAACTCAAAAAAACCCAAGAATGAAGACCCCCTTCCATTTTTTAGGAAAGCCACCGCCAAATTTCCATTTGAGAGTTCTACTTCTACTGGGGAACAAGCATCAAAAAGAAGAGCACTTGGTCCAATGGACAAGATTTTCCAAAAAGAGAGACGGGAAGAGCTTGATCTCACCATTGCCTTCTTCTTCTATCAAAACTTCATATCATTTAATGTTGCACGTTCACCTTTATTTGTTGAGACGTGTCGAGCTCTAACTCAAGGGGCTCCAACAGGGTATGTGCCTCCTGGGTCAGAGAAGCTGAGAACCACATTGTTGACGAGGGCAAAAAAAGAAGTGCAAAAAATGCTTGAGCCTATTGTGGCATCATGGCCAACATCTGGGGTTAGCTTTGTTTCTGATGGATGGACAGATCCAGCATGACACCCAATCATCAACTTCATGGTGTCTTCCTTGAATGGTCCAGTTTTCATGAAAGCAGTGGATACACTTGGCGAATACAAGGATGCACAATTTATGGGTGAGTTATTTATTAAAGTTGTTGAAGATTTAGTGTTGATTCTTGTGGTGCAATCATACAGATAATGCACCTGTTTGCAAGGTTTGCTGGCATGATTGTGGAAGCTAATACCACAAGTTTTTTTTGGGCACCTTGCATTGTCCATTCTTGACTTACACTGAAATTCCATGCTTCTGATGTGCTTTGGATGGAAGCATTATGAGGATGCAAGAACATATCATACTTTGTGCAAAATCACAAATCCCTCACTATCTACAAGGAGTACAACAATCTATCATTGTTGAAGATTGTTGATACACGGTTTGCATCTTCATTCATGATGCCGAAGAGGTTAAGGGAGGTCAAGACCGCTCTTGGGTCCATGGTTATTTCTGAGTTTTGGTCTTTTTGGAAAAAGACAGATCAGGCAGCCTCTAAAAGAGTGAAAGACACAGTGCTAGATGATGCTTGGTGGGAGAGGGCAGATCTAATTATTCGGATCATGGACCCTATCATTTCTTTGCTTCGAGTTGCAGATACAGACAAACCCATACTAGGAGAGGTTTATGAGGGATGGGATTCCATGATTGAGTCTGTGAGGAGCATTATTCTACAGAGTGAGTGCCCCGAGTATGAGACATCACCAGAGGCCTTCTGCGATACGCTACATGATATTCTTGTCAGCAGATGAGGAAAGAATTGTACACCTTTACATTGTTTGGCTCACTCATTGAACCCCAAATACTACAGCCATGAGTGGCTGAATGGTGGACCTTCCCGCAAATTCCCTCCTCACATGGATTGTGAAATCTCACAGGGGAGGAAAGAGGCATTCAGGCGGATTTATCAGGATAGTGCATTGCTTGCTGAGGTGGAGGATGCCTTTGCAAAGTTTTCCACTGGCACTGGTCGATTTGGAGGTTATGAT
>APFE031390529.1:223168-234907 GCA_000404065.3 Pinus taeda | reverse complement strand
ATATATAACGAATCCTAACGTGTCCTGTTCTGGGGGGTCAGCGTGTCCAAATCCTACACCACGAATCTCGAATCCTACGTGTCCTAAATCCCCGTGTCAGGTGACTTAGCCTGTCACGCTGCCATAACTTGTTCTCTGGATTGTTTAAGTTCCAGAACCTGTGCTCGAGTGAAGTCCTCATCCAAGAAAATCCTGTTAGGGAGACAAAACAACTTCCGCTTAGCCTTGAGGGCGCGGAATCTATCGGATGCAATCCGAAACCTGAGGAAGAGAGTGGAGTCGTAGCCCAACCAAGCTCTGTCCAGAGCTATATCAAGGAGGCTAAGGGTCTCCTGAAAGAACCTAGCCCCCACTTCCATAAGCTCCGAAGAGGAGTGAGGTAAGGGGAGACCTCTCACCTTGAGATTCAATTCTCTCGCTCGTCTGGTGCGTTCTTCGACAAGTTTTACTTGCACCACTTCCTCAATTGTTGCAAGAGGGTAGGAGTTTTATCCTTTGCCCAAACCACATATGCCCAAGAAATGATATGTGCCTCAATTTCTTGTTTGAAGGTGGCCTGTTGGGATCAGATTTCTTCCTGCGTGCTTTTAAGGTCAAGAGTTTATGCATTCAACGTATCATTTGGAGGATGGAGATTTTTCTGCTCTTTGCTTTTATGTATTATCTTCTTAAGGGATATTATCCCCTTCCACATGCGAAACTCTAATAGAGAGGGTGTGTATTTCTGAACAGAGCTTGTTGTTTTCAGTTTCCAGAAATTCTATTTTTTTGCAGCATTTGTTTTACTTGGTCTGTCCAAAATGAGAAATTAGACTCAATGGTTTTTTCATGGACCTCGGTTTCAAGTTGTACCCCTTGACCTTCAGCCACTATTACTGCAGGTTCAAGCGAAGCTGGACTCTCTGACAGGATTTCAAGGAATTGGTTGACATACATGTCTAAGTCCATCAAAGGTCCTGTAAAAATACTACACAAACAAGAATTGTTACTTCAGTCGTTATACAGTTGATTAGTCAAACAATTAGTGTGCATCCTCTCTTCCTTTCCTGGTCTGCGCCTCTGCGGTTGCTGTATGTAGTCGGTGCCTAGAACCCGGCCCCCACTACTCCCCTGCTGAGCGATGTAGAAGTAGAATCCTGCGTACAATGGCCTTTGCCTGGTTCTCGGTCGTGCAAAAATAAGCCAGGACGATTTAATTGTGTTTGAGAACATTGGATGCGAGAGAAGACCCTGACTTTTAGGCAGGCGGACAATGCTGTCTGCACCTACTCCTTCCGACTCTCTGTAATAACAGACTTACTGTATTGGGTTTCAGGCAAACCGTTCTTTTGGATTTCACGCAAAAAAAACCTGAACTCATAAATTACAGACGCTCTCTGTTGTTGCCCCTGCCGTCTTCATTGGTGCGAGAAGCCATCATATACGCCATTTCTACAGCTGCTTAATTGATGTATTAGTCAAAGAGTGACGGCCTGAGAGTGCGGCTGAAATCGAACCTGGTCTGAGAGTACGGCTGAAATAATGGGACTCCTGTGGACATCTCCCAGAGTTCTTTGGAGGAAAACTGGTTACTGAGTGTTCTTTGGTATCTTATTCGTAGTTCAGCAGACTTAACAGTTTTCAAGATTTTTGGATTGGCAGCAAAATTGGACAATGGTTGATTCGCAAGGATGACTGGTTGTTATTGAATTTTTAGCATTATTGTTTCTTATTTTTATGACTTTGGAGACAAGGGCCAACGTTCCGCGTCCCTTGAATTTGCGTAAAATTTGGGCTGCTCCCACACGTCCCCTTGCACATCTCCCCCTCCCACTACCACGTTCTTCGTCAACTTGGTGGAATATAAGGATAAACCAAAAAACATTTCTACTATTCTTCGTCAACTTGGTGGAATATAAGGATAAACCAAAAAACATTTCTACTAAATCCTTCGCTTGGTTTAGAAATATAAGAATACCATGGCAAGTGCTTCATTCACGTACACAGTACCTTGCAAATCAGAAGCCATGATTTAAAACAGTAAAAATAAAATAAATAACACAAGGAAAATCTGGCACCTGTAGTTTAGAAGGACCAGCAGCTTTAATGGCTATCTTTTTCTTCTCTAACTCCGCCGGATTAGAGATGATAGCTTCCCTACGTTTACCAGACTCCACTCTGTACTTCTCCATTTGAGAGTGCGTGCAATGGCAGAAGCTAATCTTCCCTTTGAAGCCCTTGAGCCTGATCACAGGATAACAAATGCCATTCAGCCTCCAAAACCCTAGAGCGCCTTCGTTCGAACCCTACAAACACAACTTTCCAACAAATTGAGCAAAATTGGAAAACGACAGGTACGAAGCCGGGACCTGTAATAAGTCGCAGACGTGCATCCTCCCAAGGTGTTCCAGCTACAGCCTTCCAAGAGCAATTTCCCTGCCTTCATTTAAAATAAATGAAAAGAATCTGAAATAATGATACTAATAATAAGTATTTAGTACGAGGAATTGAACTGGTCTGGTTGTCAAAAGCACCCGAGAACTTCGTTTTTTCTTTTATTAAATCAAGCTAGTGGAAAGCAGCACCCGGGGACTTCAATTTTCTTTCCTCAGTCGAGTGAAGTGGAAAAGATATCGAACGCTTATGGGCCCAACGTTGCCATTGCTATCACATGTGTCCTCGAAGGTGACCTTTTAAGCTTGTGTACTCAACGTGGTAAGGTTTCAGCAATCTGTACCATAATTTTTCCTAATTTATCAATGTTAATGGTGTGTAACATTTATCAATAATATACATATATTGTCACTTTAACCATAATGTCTTTTTCTACTTATGTAATTATTATATCAATATTGGAATGGAATGAAAGGTTTCAAAGTTAAGGGTGAGCATACGTTTAATCTTTATTCCTTTTTTTAATCAATACCACCCCATATGAAACTTGCATAGAAATTAATAGTGTTACTCCAAATGTAAACCCTATCTAGATACACTATCTCACTCATCGTGCACCATCGTGCACACATCTTGCACACATTGGGGATCTCAATTCTATGTCCTCATAGAGAGTTTGATTTATCACGAATGTGAGAGTTGGTGGCTTTTGTTTTTTTGATCTCGTAGGTTGAACTCTAGGTTTTTTATCAAACCTTTATGAAAGGCTTCGTGATTTCAGTGTTATTATGGTTTCACTTTAAGTGTTATTAGAGCCTTAAGTGCATGTAAAATGTCTTAGTTTAAGAAGGGAATTACAAGTACTTTACCGACAAATTCATGGTCTGATGAAGAATGCAAGGCAATTAGGAGATTCCTAAAAGAGAGAAAGTGGAGCAAAGAAAACAAGAAGAAATATGAAAAATTAGTACAATAAAATATATATATATGGAAGAAGAAAGGAGTTAACCTCTTTTGGAAAGCACAACCCCAAGGGATTTTGGAAAGAGCTACAACAAAGGAGAAAGCAGACTGAAAACAATATTACAGTTGGTCAATGGTTGGAGTATATGAGGCTCCTCTATGAGCGGGTGCACTAGAAAGATACTCCCCCCATAGTGAACACTTCAGTGGAGGATGATATCAAGCAAGGAATAAAGAATTTAATAAGTGGTAAAGTGTTACGAAAAAAAAAAAAAAACAAACAAACAAACAAACACAAATAATGCAAATGACAATAATAATAATTAATGATTAATTAGTAGTTAGTTAATGAAAATATATGTCTCTAAGGACATAACCATTGGTGAAGAGGTACCTGCCTAGGGTATATAAGTAGGCCCTCGTCCTCATTGTAATCGTCGCACATCAATTATTTTATATAATATTTAATATACATTATTTATCCTACAATGGATGTCTTTGTCTTTGAAGTATTCTGAATATTATTTGCGCGTATACGAACTTTGTTCGTTACATTTGTATCAGAGCAATCCTCTGAGTATACGAACCTTGTTTGTTACATTGGTATGAGAGCCATGTTGGCAGATCTCGTCATTTGGCCATCAACTTGTCATCGCAACTAAAGCGTTTTGCTACACAAGTTGGAGTTTCTCCATTTTCGGTCAAGCCCTTGGCCACTAAAAAAACAACAACAACAACCTTTGGCCATTGACATTTCAATGATTCTAGTAAAAAAAATAGTCGAATGTAAATTTTGAAAAAGAACATTCATATATATAAAAAGATTCTACATTATTTATCAAAAATGCATAATAAAGTCAAAATTGAATCTTTCCAAATATCTTTAAAACTATACGTAAGAGAAGGAAGAGTAGATAAGATTATTTTGATTATTCATTATGTAGTTTACAAGTCCATGGTTTTAGCAACCCATGGTAATTTCCCATGGTATCTTCAAGGTAAAAGAAAAACAAAATGAATACAAAATCTTTTTATGTGAATGGTAAGTTTTACTTTTTATGTGGAGAAGGCACATAAGTGGACACAGATTTTATATTATACCCCAAAGAGGTGAGTAGCGAAGTTTCACTAGAGTTGTAACTTTTCAAACAAAACAAAAAAAATTGTTGATATATATATATGGAAAAGGCTACCCTCAAACCTTAATCTCATATCGATAAAGACAATATGGAGCCAATTAATAAAGACAAAAGAATGGATTATAATCCAGAAACCAAGGAAGGGAAATTTTCCTCTAAAAGTTTTCCAATTGCATATTGTAAATTAATTATATTAAAAGGGAATATCCAAAGAAAGAATATTAATATCATTATCAACGCAAGTGACGAGAAAAAATATGTCAATGTTAATTTGGCGAATCAACTATTACTTCCAGGGTCAAGCATAGAAAAAAGAACAAACAGTTTTGGTCAAAAAGAGTATGAATTTAATGATTTACAATTAATAATTGACTACTATGAATGCATCTCTCAATTTTGAGTCGTAACTATGTTTAATCCAAAGATTGACATAATTTTTTGTCAACCTTGGCTAAAAGAATTGGGTGCGTTCATGCTAAACTTAGAAAAAAAGATGTTGATGTTTCCTTATAAGAAAAAAATCATCACATTCCAAGAAGTGACAATGAAGTCAAAGTCAAGATTATCGTCATCAGAAAACTTTAAGGATATTTCAAAACTGATGCTACAAGAAAATCAAGAAACAATATCAAAGAAACAAAAGGAGCTTGAAGAATTCATCTCTACTAAAGACAACAAAAAAATTGCACCTCAAAGATCACAATGAAAAACTACTTGAATAAGTCAAGAAAGCTAAGGCCACCAGGAAGGAACTCAAGCAGCACCTATCAAAATAAGAAAAGGAAAATTTACATTTAAAAAACCTTAATCAAACATTAGTAGAATAAATCAAAAGTTTAAAAGATGGGGAGGAAACTAAAAATAAAGTCAACAATCCAAAAATTGAAGAGCTTTTACGTCTAAGGAATCATAACCAAAACCTTCTTGCACAAATAAAGAAGCTTAAAAGTGACAAGAAGTCACTAAATGACAAGTTAGAACAACTTACTCAAGAAGAAGTATTAAATTCTTCAATTGTAACAGTCCAACTTGAAGATAAGGGAACGAATATTGATCCATTCAATATCACAATTAAAGAAGCGGATAAACCTACTCAAGTGAAGATTCTATAAGCAACTCATCAACAACAATACCTAAAGTAAATCAGGAAACTGCCACGCACATGATAAGGGGAAATTCAACCAGAAAAACTCCTTATCGACATTTGAACCATAAGAGCAGACTTTTTAATCAATCTACGTACTAGCATCACTGAGAACATAAACAACAGATTTATGTTCCAAGGAATACTAAAGTTTGCAAAATTCAATATGACGATAACAATTCATTGCAAATTTCCAATGACCGAAACATTTCACAGAAGATTAATCTAGGGTGGTCAGATCCATTTTGGATTCGACAATTTGATATATTGCTCCAAGGATCATATCGTCTTGTAACAACAAAGATGACAGTTCCGCAATGAGTTGAAAAAGAGATCAAGGCTTTTCATCGGTAAGCTTTGAGGACAAAGCTTTTTGAAGAGGAATGCAATGATACAAATAAAATATATATAAAAATAACACAAATAATGTAAATGAGAATAATAATAATTAATGATTAATTAGTAATTAGTTAACAACGTAAACTTTGAAACGGGAACTGATATTGTTACTCGTTTTGTAGATATAGCAAAAAATTGACCCGATTTTGAAAAGGGGCGATGCAGAACACACATATTTTTTTAGAACATAGTTTTTGGCACTTTAAATAACCGATACGATTACCCATTTCATAGGGGTAATAAAAACGTGACCCAATTTTTGTGTGGAAAGCTAATGATAGATTCAGGTAAGATGAAAGACCTAACCAGTTACTCCTTTACAAATCTTTAATCACGAAGTTCACATCTTGGAACATCAGAGGTTTAGGTAGTAAAAGAAAACAAATAATGCTTGGTTTTAGAATGAAACAAGAAATGTTGGATATGATCTTCATCCAGGAAACAAAATGCTCCATTCATAAATTAAAACTAATCCATAGCAAATGTCTCAATAGCTTTGAGTTTCTAGAAGTTAAAGCAGAGAACATAGCGGGGGAGCATTCTCACTCTCTGGAACCCCCAAAAAGTCAACATAATAGATGCAGAGGCATCTAGAAATTATTTATCAATGGTCATTCAACCAGTGGGGGTTTCAGAAACCTTCCTAGTCACAAATGTTTATGGTCCTCAAAGAATAGATGATAAACTTAGATTGCTAGAATCCCTTATGGATCTCAGAAACAGACAAGCTGGAATTCCTTGGATCATGGGAGGGGATTTTAACATGATCAAATCTCTTTCGAAAAAAGAAAAAGAAAAAAAGGAGGTACCAGAGTGCTAAACAAAGACTCCTTAGCATTCCAATAATTCACAGATAATATGAAACTCGTTGATTCATAAACGAGCAATGACCTTTTTACTTGGAACAACAAAAGAAGAGGTGAGGCACAGGTAGCCTCTAAGTTAGATAGGTTTATGATATCAGAGGAGCTTATGCTTATAGATAAAGAAATAACAACAAGAGTTCTTCCCTTTGGAGGCTCAGATCACTCGCCGAATCAATTGGAAATCAAGGGTATTGATTCTCCTAGGAATAGACCCTTCAGATTTGAGAATATCTGGCTCTCCCACCCAGATTTCATCAATAACATTGAAAAATGGTGGTCTGAAGACTTGCAATTCCAGGGATAAAAAATGTACCTCCTTCATAAAAGACTAAAGCACATTAAGTTCAGGCTCAAAGAATGGAACAAGAAGGATTTCAGTAACATTTTTGTGGACAAAAAATTAGTGGAAAACAAAATTCAGAAACTCAACCAGGCACTGATCAAAGAGGGCCTTAACAAAGTCAAAAGTGATTAGGCTGATAAACACCATCAAGAATGGGAGAATTTATGCAAACAAGAGAAAATATTTTGGAGGCAAAAGTCTAGAATTCAATGGCTCAAAGAAGGAGAGCGTAATACAAGCTTTTTCCACAGATCCACTATGGCCAATAGAGCATACAATAGAATCTCTACGATAAAGGATGAGGATGGGGAGTTTCAGATCACTCATAAGAATATTGAAGCTATGTTTGTTCAAAATTTCAGAGGCATCACTCAGGAAAACAATCCAGACAAGGAACAATCCATTGGGGAAATTACAAGGCATATCCCTAAGCTGGTGTCTAGAGAGGACAATGTTAACCTAAATAGACCACTAACTGAAGAGGAGGTCAGTGAGGTTCTCAAAGACATGCAGAATGGCAAAGCACCAGGCCCGGATGGTTTCAATGTGGATTTTTTTAAAGCTTGTTGGAATATAGTCAAACAGGATATCTTGAATGTGGTGGAGGATTCCAGGAGGAGCAAAACTATCCTGAAAGCCCTCAACACCTCCTTCATTTCCCTGATCCCCAAACAAGACTCAACTCAAACTGCAGATAAGTACAGACCCATAGCTTTATGTAATGTGGTATACAAGATAATATCCAAGGTAGTGGCTAATAAACTCAAACCTCTCCTTCCTTCTTTAGTGTCAGAGGAACAATTAGGTTATGTGGAGGGCAGACAAATTTTAAATAACATTATTCAAGCCCATGAGGTGGTTCACACGCTAACCAGCAAAAGGCAGGCAGGGATGATCATGCAATTGGATATTGCCAAAGCGTATGACAAGGTGAATTAGATTTACATCAAGAAGGTTCTCACAACATTTGGGTTTGATCACAACTAGGTCAGATGGGTTATGGCTCTGGTGACTTCTTCCAGCTTTTCAATTTTAGTGAATGGCTCTCCCTCAGAGATCTTCATTCCTTCTAGAGGCCTCAGACAGGGAGATCCGCTCTCTCCCTTTCTCTTCATCCTCATGATGGAAGGACTTGGTCGATTCATTAAGCATGCCAAGGCCATGGGCAAAATCAAGGGCCTTCAATTAACTGAGAATGGTCAAGCACTGACTCAAAAACAATTTGTAGATGATACCATGTTGCAAGGAATCCCAACAGTCAAAGAAGCTTTAGCCTACAATCAAATCCTTAATGAATTTTCCATGGCTACAGGTATGGAAGTCAATCTCTCTAAATCAAAAATCTTATTCTTTAACACTAACATTGATATTCAGAGAAATATCTCAAGAATTCTTGGCTTCCAAAGGGATTCCATCCCCTCAAAGTATTTGGGAGTTCCTCTCACGGCCAAACCAATGCACAATAGTATCTGGGAACCGGTGCTTATTAAGATGCAGGATAGAGTCAAAAAATGGACCATCAGAGCCTTGAACCTGGCTGGAAGGTTGGTACTGACAAAGGCTGTTCTGCAATCAATCCCGGTTTTCATGTTATCAGCCCTCCCAGCTCCCAAAGGTGTCTTAGAGAAATCCAGGAATATTTAAAGAGATTTCCTCTTGGGTAAGGAGGAAATAAGGAAGAAATGGGCCTTGGTTTCTTGGGATAAAATCTGTAAACCCAAAAGCCACAAGGGTCTAGGCTTAGATGATCAGGAGATTCTTAGTAAATTTCTAAGAGCCAAGCTTTGATGGAGATGGATACAAGAGCCAAAAGCCCATTGGGCAAGGATCTGGAAAGAAAAATACACCAGCTCCTGGCACACTAGTGATCTCATAAGAATGTCTGGAAACGTAAAGGGCTCGTACATCTGGAATAAAGCCTAGGAAAACAGAAGCCTAGTACAAAAAAAACAGTTTTTGGGAAATCAGAGTAAGAGATCTAGCACTCTTTTGGGAGGACAAATGGCAACAAGAACCAACGTTGTTAAAAGAGTATTTTTAAGCCTCAAGCAGGAAACAGATTCCAAAGGGTTAAACAAAGTAAAGGATTTTTGGGATCTTTCTTATAACTCAGGAAAGTGGAGAAGTTGGAGAAACATTGACTGCAAATATGACAACCCCATAAAAATAAAAGCAGAGGCACTTAAGAGCTTGCTAAAACAAAGGATGATCTTGGTAACAGAGGGGCAGGATCAATTAAGATGGGGCAACAACAATAAAGGCACCTTTAATCTTAAAGAAGCTAAAGGTATTCTCCTTGAGCTTGATTCTAGAGTTCCGGACAAGACCTGGCAGCACCTCTGGAGACACCAAGGTTGGATGAAGATCAAGCTTTTCATGTGGTTGATTCATCATAATAAAATCTTGACTTGGGACAACATTCGGAAGAGAAGTGTTATGGGGCCTTCTAGATGCCAGCTATGTAAAGAGCAGGAGGAGACAATGGAGCACATTCTCAATAGCTGCTCTTACACCACCTGGCTATGGGATTCTTTCGCTACCATTTTCCAATAAACAGATAGGAACAGAGGTAGTATCATAAATATCCTAAACAAGTGGAGAAGAAACTTCACGGAAAATGAGTTCCTTAATTTGGCCTAGGCCTTCAAACCAAGCTTCATTATCTGGAATGTTTGGAAAGAAAGGAATAAAAGAATTTTCAAGAATGAAAAGTTTATCCCTAATCAACTATTTGATCTGATCTTGAAACAGCTCAAGGATATAGTTAGCACCACAGTTCGCAATCTCCCCAAGAATCCCCCCTTAGAGACAAAATTGAGAACGCTTAGGCAATTGGGAATGCAAGAGATTATTCCCCAAGGACCAAACAAGAAGGTAATAGTTATGGATACAAAGAAGAATTTCTGGCAACCTCCACCGAAAGGCTATCTGAAATACAACATTGATGGTGCCTCAAAAGGAAACCCAGGTACAACTGGTTTTGGAGGAGTTTTAAGAGATGAAGAGGGCGGTATTATCTTTATCTTCCACTGCCATTT
The DNA here is from genome assembly GCA_000404065.3 of Pinus taeda. Lineage (NCBI taxonomy): Eukaryota > Viridiplantae > Streptophyta > Pinopsida > Pinales > Pinaceae > Pinus > Pinus taeda. The sequence continues at coordinate 224,642 of APFE031390529.1, read as the reverse complement.
AAGAAGAGCCACCAACAATATGGCTGAATTAATGGCTTTGGAGCAATGTCTAGAGTTCTCAATTCAGAACCATGGCTCAAATGTTATTATAGAAGCGGACTCAGAGATAACCATCAACTCTGTGAAAAGAATCAGTTGTGGTACTAGACCAGAGAAAGTCTCAAATCACTGGAGACTAATCCAGGTTTACCAAAGAATTCAAGTACACCTCCAGGAACTTCGAACTGTTAGTTTCAACCACGTTCGACGAAATGCCAATAAGCTAGCGAACATTCTGGCCAACCAAGGTGTGAACAATGCAAAATGCGGGATGGCGAGAGAATGGCAGGAGATGCCTCAGAGCCATTTAAAAGCTCTCTGCAATGAGCAAGCCGTAGAGGACAAAGAAGTTTTTCGATATCGAGCTAGGGTGACCAACATGAATTGACTTTTCCCTGCAAGAGTAACCTTAGCCTTTTAGCAGGTACTTTGAAGGAGGGCATGCAAAGTTCGACCTTAATTCTCCCCGGAGTAAGTTGACCGGTGTCCTCAGTTTTTCAGACGGAAAAATGATGGGTCAAATTTCAAACACGCACAGTCTCGAGTTCAAGTTCTGAAGAAAGAATAGGCGGGATGGGTGGTTGGTTTTAACCGACAGCTGGTATTTACCCCCTTTCCACTTTTGGGCTGGAAAACCATGCCCAAGTTCATTTTCCGACGATCGCACAATTCTTGAGCAGTTAACGATTTTGCAGTTTTGGAAGCGATTCCATAAGGCTTCCAACATGTGGCAGGGAGGAGGATTTGGAAACTGCCCTCCATCGCACACTATCATTCGGTCATTTTAAGTTGTGCGATTTGGCTCCTGGCCGTTGGATCCAGCCGCCCGGATCGACGGTTAGGACTGACCGTGTTGTTTTGTGGGGCCAGGTGGGTTATCTCCACTCGTCCTGTAGGCGCGTCTTTTCCCTCTTCCGTTGTTTACGTGTATTGCGTGGTCGGGGGCGACTGTTATCGTGTGTCTGCTCAAGGGGAAGTGATAATTCTAGAGCTTCCATAGTGGTTGGGAGAACTTATAGCCTTTCAGTGTGTGTCTCTCATGGGTTTGGTGATTTTATGGTGTAGGGTGGGGGATTTTTGTCATTGGCACGGAATCCTTTTTTCCTAAGTCCATATAAACGGACGGTTTTTTGTATATTATGTAACTTTTCTTTTGGATTAATGAATAGATGGATTGGCTCTTGCTTCAGCAAAAAAAAAAAAAAAACATGACCCGATTTTCAAAAGTGGTTAAGCAAAATACACTTCTTTTTGTTGGGAGCATATTTTTGACATTTTAAATTTTCTTAATGTATCAAATATAAATATTTGTTTTTAAATATTAGTGATTTTCACGCTGATTTTTAAACATGTAGATGCAACATACCTTTTTTTTAGAGGACTTATTTTTTACACTTTAAAATTTATTATGCCAATTTTTTTTATTTTTTTTAAT